>JALPQI010003437.1:0-70611 GCA_025490895.1 Thaumatotibia leucotreta
AGCAGCATCAGGTTTGAGGAGTTGGAAGTCAGTATTAAATCCGTCTGTATCTTTTCGTCCAATATTCCGCAGAGTTTGAAGACGAAAATCTTTGAACTTGATTTTCTCAATAAACCAAATTTATTGATATATTCCTTATTGTCAGATCTCTGTTATCTAAGGTATTGTATGAATAACACGTCCAGTTGTGACACTTCGGGCATTCAAGCTGACATTTACATGCTGACATAGTGTCGGATTTCAAAAAATATCTATTCAGTAGCGATTCCCCTCTCGTTACACATAAAATATTGTCCATTATGTTTACACATGTTTGTGTCGTAATTAAAGCGCGAGAGTTAAACGCTAGCATCCCTAATTGTATTGCATATTACAAACAACATCCTTTGATCTAGAATAAGTTGCACTAAAAACTTGAAAATAAAATAAGTAAAAAAAGTTTTAAGTTAAACGGTTTTTATTTCACCAAAAACTAGAAAATAAAAATTAGTTGTAACTAACCGTAGATGCTACTTTTTGTAGATTAGTCACGTGAAACTATTATCACTGTAGTCTTCCCAAGTCGGATGCTGAAAGCCACGTTTAGCCTCTATGTCAGTGGATTAAGCGTATCCTAATCGAAACCTTTTACCAAACTAAAATAAAAACGTGGGGCGTTATTATGAAGAACATACAAGTTCAAAATATGTAATTGTAGGTTTAATTTTGCAATGAATCATTCATCTGTTCCAACACTTCCAGAGAAGTAAATAACTTTTATCAAGGCCAGAACAAAACTTATTACTCTATTGCTGTCTTGATTTCTATGTGTGTTCTTAAATAACTATAGTGACTTAATCACAATTGCGTGCGCCCCACGTTTTTATTTCAGTTTGGTAAAAGGTTCCGATTAGGATACGCTTAATCCACTGACATAGAGGCTAAACGTGGCTTTCAGCATCCGACTTGGGAAGACTACAGTGATAATAGTTTCACGTGACTAATCTACAAAAAGTAGCATCTACGGTTAGTTACAACTAATTTTATTTTCTAGTTTTTGGTGAAATAAAAACCGTTTAACCTTAAAACTTTTTTTACTTATTTTATTTTTTAAAATAATAATAACATCTTACAGGTAAAATGCATTGATTAAAAACAAAACATAAACTGGATTTAATATAAATGTAGATATATTTAGTATAATAACTAGAGACTCTTCTAGCCAGAACATATAAATTTAATGATTTTCGAGAAATGTACGATGTAAAGATATAAAGTAAAAAAGCATACAATTGCTTTTAGTTAAACAAAGTCAAAATTAGCATGGGTAGTTATTCTTCTAGAGATGTAAAGGTCTCACTGTGGTCCCGCGCCCTAAGAAGGGCGGTCATAGGCATTACGCGCAGTTAACAGCTGCATTAATGCATGCCAAAGCATGTAATTATGAAATATTATAGTAAATTACAGTTAAATAATCAAACTATAGTACTATAACGATATTTTATTAGGTTTATAGAACTATAGTTTGTAACAGTAACAGTACTAGAGCACTTAAATTATATCGGTAAGAAAATAAAAATAAAGTAATAATTACAATTATATATTTAAACTAATTACATCTAATTTAAACGAATTACTGTCCAGAATGATTATCTTATTACATTTTAAATAGTTCTACCTGTAATTAAATTAGTGTATACAATTAAAATATAGAATCTACGTGTCGCCTAATGAACATCTCTCCTTATGACTTGTAATAATTCATAACTAGTTATAACAAATTTACTGCATACATGATTGCTTATATTCGCTATGCCCGGTACTCCCATCAAACCCCCATTTCTCTATTTAAACAAACTCGTTAGTGAGATCAATATTTTTTACAACATTTTTTCGTGATTCTAGTATTCTGCATGTTGTATGGTCCAAAAATATTGTGATTATATTTCGGCAGATGATTCCGTAACACATACGTAACTCACTGATGGATAACACAGCTTCTTAGCCTCCAAATTTTGTTGATAGGATGGTAACGCATTCGGAAACTTCATATTAATAATTTTTTTTCATCAAATTATACTGATGATTACTCAACTTTGCCTTATTTATAAAAGATAACACTTCATCCACAGAATTGATGTGAGATTGACTGGATTCACTAAGCAAGAGTTTATCGATGATCTACCTTAGCTAGCTCCACTAATCTGCGCCGTTTGGACCTTTTGCTGCAGTCCATGAAATCCTTTCTAAAATTATGGCCACTCGTTGAAGAACAATCACTACCCGGCAGGCACTCTGCTAGGTGCACGGTACTATCTACATTTTCATTCGATAGATTACAGACTTCAATGCTGTTCAGGCAATCACTGTATTTTTTTAATATACGAGATTTTGATCGCTGGATCTTTTTTCAATTGCTGTCTATTATTAAATAACGAATAATAATATATTCTCTTGCATAAGTGAGAAATCTTCTCATGTAAGTTATCGGTATCGGTATTGACATTTTCAACATCTGGCAGTAACTGTGATAGTGTTTGAAACACTTGACGAATTCCTTCAATGTCGCAATCGGTCTTCTTAACAGACAATCAAGTCTCAAAAATAAGAATTCTTATAAAAAACACTTAAAATGTGTACCTAAAATAAATAAATAAACAGTTAAATAAAAATTAGTTTTTTCGTAGCATGTTCTACGCCTTTGAACGCAAGGCGTAGACCTCTTCTATAGCCCACAATCGCAAGTCAACGCAAAATTTCTTAATTTATTCGTAAAATTGAGTTTTTAATAAACATTATCATATATCATTTATTACTGGCATCGGCCGGCATAGTAGTTAAAAGTTTCGATAAAAATCAGAAAACACTAAATAGTATTGCGACTTAACTGCCTTGGCGTAGCACCTCATTAGTAAATATATTATGTATTCATAATTTAAAAAGAACCACAAAACATATAATGCATACCTTCAACTTGAATATTCATTGCAAAGCAAACGTGTACCAATATTTTTTTTGAAAAAACTCGTGTCGCGTATTACGCTAATGAGCTTCTTGATAACACAAGTAACACGGACTTATCCATTGTGTTGACTTCAGATGACCAAAAATAAATGTTCTATAAAACAAGTTGCAATTATTTTTATACCATGACTTAATATGACTAATAGGTAAGTAATTAGGATAATGATAATGATATTATTCAATCATCGTCATTGGACCTCTATAACCTACTACGGGACCACAGTGGGTCTCTAGTTGTCAGAGTAAAAAAAAAAGGTGTATAATCGCCGAACCGGTATGCTGTAGGTATCACATCACATCACATCATCAGCCTATCTCAGTCCGATGCTGAACGTAGGCTTCTCCTATTAACTATGCGTATAGAATGCCTATATTTAATCGCCACACTGGGCGAGCGGATTGGCGATCGCAGAAATGTGTCCACTTTGATGACGCTGCTGCCCATCATCAATCTTCTGTCAAAGAACAGACAGTGACACTTCAATCCCTTAGTCGGCTCTTATGACACCCGCGGGAAGAATAGGGGTGGTGACAAATGTATTATTACTATCGTCACCATACGTATGCTGTATATTATTATCCATACCCATGAAGTACCTACTCTAAAAGTAATGGAACTAAGAGTTCATAATTTCTTAGTAGTTCCTAACAATTATAAGTAATACTCGTATGTATTAGCCCATACAAGAAGTACACTTACGAAACGTTTTCTAATTTAAAAAATCGATGACGGATGCTATCTTTAATCCAAATAAACCCATTTGATGCATTTGGTACTTATTGGTGCTACACGTAACTTTTTACTTTAGGTACTTGCATTAAATACATAAGATGCCGTAAACGTTTTTTACCTACCTATTACCTATAAGTATTTAATAATATACTTTTAGTAACGTCTTTGGAAAAATACCTTGACTAACCCGCCCGCACTAACCATACTTGGTTAATTAAGTAAAATAATCACACCTAATAACATTTTAAGGTATAATGTATTTAAGCCATGTCAGTACAGCCAGCCAGTGCTCAACCCAGCCAAAAACGGCATTTATCACCAATTATTTCGTGAAAATGTCATATAAATGAGTATTACCGGTGCCGGTGGGAGCACAGAGTGATGTTATTAACTTTCGGCGTCCAAAAGTATCCGTAGATACGAGCTGCGAGATATGGCTGATATAAGGGGCTGTTTGCAGCTGGAAATTGCTGATATTACTCCCCATTATGATTATGGCACGTGAACAAGAAAGCGGCACGACGTCCGAAGCCGGGTCGGCGTCGGAGCTCACGCGTCGGTTTAATTTTCACACCACTTGGGAAAACTCCCTGTTCGAACCATTATTTCACATTATTTTCGCTTTAGCGATTTACCCGTTAAGAAAATTGCTTAGATATCACGGTCGATTGTATCTGTAATAAATAAAAGGCTTCTCTAGGCTGAATCATGTTATATTTTCAGGTTCACAAGCTTTAAACCATCATCATCATGATCATCAGCCTACCTCAGTCCCTATGCGTATGGACACATTAGGGATACAAGTAAATGGCCATAATGGTGATTATGGGCATTCCTGGGAAAGCGGACCTTTAAAACCCTTTATTAACATTCAAAATATCTGGCAAATCAACTTTAACTTCAATTCGAGGTTAAATCAGCTGGCCCTGGCATATTCAATTCAACAAAGGGTTTACCGAACAATACTTATCTACATGTTGACATGTTTAATTACAATGCTTAAGCTGATCTGGGCGTGTACTCCGAGTTAGGCTCGCTGTGGCAAGGATTTAGAAAGTGCTAACGACACTTCATTATAAAAAATTCGTCGGCTTTATTATAAAAAACGAGTTTAAAACCAATATAACGAATTTTAAACCTATATCTGACAGAGTAGCCAGATTAGACCTCAAAATGAAACACACTCAACTGAATATAATACAAATATACGCTCCTACTGGAAAAGCTTCGGACGAAGACGTAGAGACGTTTTATAACGACATAAGGCTCAGTCTGGAAGGCACACAAGGAAATATCATTCTAATGGGTGACTTTAATGCTAAAATCGGCCAACCAACCACTGAAGACTCTACATGCATGGGGCCATGGGGCTACGGCGATAGAAATAGTAGAGGTAAAGCTCTGATCGACTTCTGTCAAGAAAATGAGCTCTACATCTTGAATACTCAATTTAAAAAGAAGCCTAAATGCCGATGGACCTGGAAATCCCCTAACGAATCAGTTTTCAATGAAATAGACTTCATTATAACAAAAAAGAATAAAATTCGAGCTTTCAAAAATATAGAAGTAATTAACATCACACATCCTACAGATCACAGACTCGTGCGGGCAACTTATTCAATACGAGAAACACAAAAGAAAACGAGAAGCAACTTCAAAAACGAACGCATAGGGTTCAGTGCTATCGAAAAGGAATCCCTTAAAAATATTTTCGCAGAGTCTATAGAGTCCGAAAGCTCTAATAACATCCAGCAGAAATACTTAACGATAAGAGACAAAATTAAAAATTGCTTGCATAAATTACCCAAAGCGCCACAGAAACGGAAGGCTGAATTAATAATGACAGATAATATTATACAATTAATAAATGAAAGAAATATGTTAAAAAATAAAGCTATGAAAACAAAAAGTGAAAAAAGTAAGCTGCGTAACTTATATCCTAGAATACGGAAAAAAATAAAAAAATCAAAAGTAAACTACAATATGAAAATTATAGAAGAAGAATTGACCAAAAGGGGATCAGCTAAACGGAGTCTCAAACGTCTAAAAGACCATAAAAATTGGATTATATCTTTAAAAGACCACTCAGGAATGAAGCATAACGACCGTAAAAATATAATAAAAATAGCCTCTACATATTATCAGAATCTCTACCAACTAGGAGAAAACAGTAATATTACGTCATATCAAGATAACATTGATAACCCTGAGAGTGTACCATTATTATTACAGAGTGAAGTACGCGGCGCAATTAGCTCACTGAAAGGCCTGAAAAGTCCAGGAGAAGACGGCGTGAGCAATGACCTCGTGAAAGCGATACAGGAACCATTAGTACCAATACTAACCACTTTATTTAACGATATTATAAAGCAAGAAATAATACCTAAAGAATGGGAAACATCTGTTATTACATTAATCTATAAAAAAGGCGACCCACTAGAAATGAAGAACTATCGACCAATTAGCCTCCTACAATGCATCTACAAGATCTTTACATGTGCCCTCCGAAACAGAATGCTACCAACACTTGAATCGCAACAACCTGTAGAGCAAGCGGGCTTCAGACGTAACTTCTCGACGATCGACCACATATTTACACTACGACAAGTAGTAGAGAAATACACGGAACACGGTAAGAGCTTATATGTGGCTTTCGTCGATTACTCTAAAGCTTTCGATACAATATCACATGAGACACTGTGGATTGCTTTAAAGAAACAAGGAATAGAAAATAAATATATAAATCTCATTAAAGAAATATATAGCAAAAGCACAGCAGTTGTCAAACTGGAGAGAAAGAGCGATAAATTCAAGATCAGCCGCGGAGTAAGACAAGGCGACCCGATATCACCAAATCTATTTACGGCTCTACTCGAGGACATTTTTAGGGACTTAGACTGGTCAAATCGAGGTATAAACATCGACGGTCAACTCTTACACCACTTGCGCTTCGCAGACGACATAGTCATAATGGCAGAAAATCATAGAGACCTTGAATACATGCTAGAAACGCTAAATTACCAGAGTAATAGAAGAGGCCTACAGATGAACCCCGACAAAACCTGCGTGATGACGAACAGTGACCATGAACCTATAACAATCGACAATCAAAGTGTCCAATACGTAACTGAGTATATATATCTGGGACAAATGATATCATTCATTCATCGTTTCCCTGAAGAAGAAGTAGAGCGGCGTATTAAAAAAGCTTGGAGTGCTTTTTGGTCGCATAAACATATACTTAAGTCCCAGATAGATATCAGACTCAAAAAGAAGGTAATGGACTCAGTTGTAACACCAACCCTACTCTATGGTTGTCAAACGTGGCCAATCACAAAGCGAACAATTCACAGTATTCAAGTTTTCCAAAGAAAAGCCGAAAGAAGTTTACTGGGAATTAAATTAAGTGACAAAGTAAGGAATACCGCAATACGCAATAAAACAAAATGCATAGACGCGGCAGAAATGGCTTGCCAGTTGAAATGGCGATGGGCTGGGCATACAGCTCGAACTCAGGACGGGCGATGGAGCGAGAAGATGCTCTACTGGTACCCGCGAGGCAGCGTCCGTCCGCCCGGACGCCCGCGGCGCCGCTGGCGAGACGACATTCAGGCAATAGCTGGCGCAACGTGGACTCGAGCCGCGGCCGACAGAAAAATATGGCATACGATGGAGGAGGCCTACGTTCAGAAATGGACATCCAATAGTATATAAAAAAAAAAAAAAAAAAAAAAAAAAAAAAAAAAAAAAAAAAAAAAAAAAAAAAAAAAAAAAAAAAAAAAAAAAAAATTGCATGTATAAAACTTTACAAACATTGTCTAACTCTATTAGTCTATTCTGTTCACTATTGGAAAATAAATGGCTTAATTATTATTATTATTATTAACGACACTTCAAACATTTAACTGTTCCGCGGCTCGGCGCTACATTCCAACCTATGATTCTCTCTTCCTGCTCTTAAACAAATAGCACTTACCCTTAAATTTGATGCGTCATATTCCCCATGTCCATTCGGAGTGTCCGTAAAGAAAGCCTACTAACTAGATAATATAATTATAACAACATTTTGTAATTATAACAATATTTTTATACCTATTTATAAGTTCCTTTTTATTTTTATAAATTAATATTTTAGGACCGAACATACCTAGGTATAGCATACATTTGGAATGTAACTTGTTATCCTATAGGTACCTTAAAGGTTTATAGGTTTACGCGGGCTAATTTTCCGCAACTCGACGTCAAAAATTAGCGCCTATTTTGCGTGATGGGAATCTTTGGTATTTTTTGACGTACCTATATTGGAATCTAATTAGGTTTTTTCTATGTTTAGGATATTATAAATTATCCATGTACAACACATAAACCTAGAGGGGACCTTCCCTATGAAAGGTTAGATGGTGTAAAATGGGAGAAGCCTATGTCCAGCAGTGGACTAGTATAGGCCGATGATGATAATGTCGGAAGTGATGTGATATCCTAAAAATTTATATCTGGTAATTCACAGCTTTAAGAATAATCTAAAGTATCTAAACGCTGATGGAGACAACTGCAAAAGCTTTTCAACTGTACTAAACCGATAAGTTTATAACGAGAAATAAATAATAACTACATAAAAAACATCTTAAGTTTAGGATGACCTTTATCACGATTTAGGCAATAACGAGTTGTATTAATTTGATAACATCGTTGTATATGTACGAGTATGTCTATGATTCGTTATTTATTTCTGAAACGTCACAATGGTAATGACATAGGACATTTTGCCATCTTTGGTAGTTTATTGGAATTTCAGTAGGTACTTATAAGTATTCCTCACCGTCACGCTAAGAGGTTGCGAATGCAACGCTGATTGGCTTCTAACCTATTGCTAGTGTCAATTTAGCGTGTACGTATTAATTTATCCTTAATTCGACCTCCTGCGTTTATGCACGAGTAAAATCATTTTAATTGAAATAAATGTGTGCGTCTCGCCCTTCGGACAAGGACTGTTACGCATTATTAATGCGATTTTATTGCTGTATTGCGATGTTATTGTAGTTACATATTACGGTTTCATCGATTAGAACAACATAGAGACAACTAGTATTTTTATTAGGGATGAATAATTTATTACCATGCTCAAATTAAATTACAAAATAGAATTGAATCGATATAGGTACTACTTATATCTTAGCGGACTGTATGCAGCAAAAAAGTTACCCGGCCAAGAGTATGTTTGTGGCTTGTGCTTAGTGTAGGTTCCGTACTTCCTCGTCCGGAATATTTTATGACATAATTATCAAAAAGAAAAAATAAATAAAAATAGGAGATAATATACCTATTACTCCTTTCGCCCTTAACTCAAAAATATAGGTAGATAAGTAATAAATTTAGCTGATCATGCTTAAAATATACATATTTTCTTAAACCTTAAATACAATTCTATGGACTTCCATACGCAGAATTTGCAAAAATATTTACTTAATTAATGAAACTACTATTTTATCCAGCAGTGTCCGGTAGTGGGCTGATGGTGATCACATCTATTCACTCCCATGCGTAGCTGTGGCGACGAGCTATCAGTCTTATTTTATATAAAAATAGAGTTAAATAAAACGGAAAAAATTAATACTAGTCAGTGGCTTTTTATAATTTGAAACTATTTTAACATATTTAAAGCAATAGTAGTTTGACCATTTACAAACAAATCAAATTCGTTTGATTTGTTCCACAATAACAATTTACCTATGCAGTGCAATTATCATTGACATAAAAGGCCGTACTGACCCCATTCAACTATTTTTGTAACATAAATCATGTCTAAGGGTGACTACAGATTAACCTCTGCAGCCGCTCGTTGACTTTAATCCCATTTACAATAATATTATTACTCTGGGCACGTTTCATGCGGGTAATCGACATATGTCAAACGCAGGTCGACTTTGATTTGTCCACTTTTAGAACAATGTTTATAGAAACGACGGATGCTGCACTCATTCAGTCGAATACAGAGACGGTTTGCGCAAACTGGTTGCTTTGATTAGATTGGGTAACTACCCAATCGGATCTCTCATTAATTATTATTCAGGTACCTACAGTATACTGAAAGTGCTTAAAATAATGTTTATTTAAATAAATGTATTTGTATAACACAGGATAATATAACTATACCGGTTGTTAACAAAATGGTGATACAAGATAATAATTTATTATCTTTATTATTAATAAATCATGAATTAATGATTTTGAACAATTAATAAGTACTCCAAAAAAAATTGTTGTTCCACAAGAATTGGCGAATATTACCAAAACATATGGAAGATTATTTTTTTTAGGTTTAAGTTGTTCAAAATCATTAAGATATTCGTGTTACATTATCTCGTATCACCATTTTGCTAACACTCTGTTTACTAATATTTTAAAGTCCCGCTTATCAACGTGTTGGATGGACCTGATTTTAGGTATTCCCAAGCTCAGTCTACATTGAAATACTTTTAAAAAATTAAGCTGATAGGCACCTATGTACTTAGCTCAACGATGTATAATACCAGTGCAGTCGTCGTAGGTTAACATGACTAATCGTATATGTAAACAGCTCATAATTTATAAAGAGTTCATATTTATTGCAAGTCATCAACCGTTAAAATAACCTTAAGGACCGTTAATGCAAGCAAATTGTTGTTGATGTTGATTAATGTGCAAAAATATTGGAGGGCGGGAGTGCCGGTTCCTGTTCACGTGAAGGTGACGCGAGAGACGCTGGCGCTGCGGGCCGGGCAGTGCGCGGCGGGCGCGCGACTAGGCCGTACACTGCTGCCGCCCACGTGCAGTAGGTACCCGCACTCCGCACGCGCGACCAAATAAAACGCGGGAAAATACCGGCAGTGTAGCGGTTCTCCACGAATCGCTATTATCTAGCCAAAAAATACTAAGTCACAAGTATTTTCTTTACGGAGAAGTGAACTGAGTGCTATCAAGTGATGTTTTCATTTTCTAGTTCCAAAATGTTTAAAGTGGCTCCACTGCAAAATAATGAGGTTCCCCGTCTGAAGTGACGTTTGCGCAGCGCCGGCGGCTACCACGTCTAAAAGATGAAGTTGTTCAAGAGGAGGCTGTCGTTCAGCGGAGATAAACAGAAACGGGTTTCCCGCACAGACGACCCCTTTGAGCACGAGGTACCTAGCATACCACTCAACCCACACCTTCGGACAATACACCTTGCTCTATCTACCCTTCCCCTGTTTGTTTTATCAAAAGCACGCGCCGGCGTTGTTTTTAACTTATCTCTGAGATTAATTTGTCCATCGTCAATCTTAATCTATTAAGATTGAGATGTCTCGCGTTAAAATATTCCATAGATGTTCGGAATATTTTAAGAGTATATTAATAAAAGTGGCGAGTATCAATCAAGCCCTTATTCGTAGTTGATAAGGTGATAACGAAAAGAACTCGTGGTTGCGCGCACGTTTGACCGACCCGCGAAGTATTTCAACATGGAGTTGATAAGAGTTTCATTACAGTTAGTTTTCTAGTGTGCAGCGCCCTGTGCGAAGTAAATTGAAAGGCAAGGTTATCTTATCGGAGTCGCGACGCTTCAGAGGCCGCGCAGTGCGCGCCGCTGCGAGTTTTAGCCTCTTGCGATTCTATTCTCCCTCAACTTAAATGTCTGGCATTCGCTAATGCTTCCTAAATATCCTGATAGCTGTAAATCGCACTGCCCATAAAGATGTGATCAATTTTCCCTATGAGTGAGCTTAACATTAAGTAACTAGTCCTGAGTCCTGATTTTTGTGCTTGGAAACATAACACCTAAGATTTGATTTGGCGAATATACATAATATATATATCGTTAATATGTATGTTTGGTTAGGTTATTGAGCAAATAATGTTTATTACGTATATATTATATACTTATTATAAATATTAGATGTCATATACCAAAGAAAAAACGACCAAGATCACCAACGTCCGAGGTGAGAATCGAACCCACATCCTCAGCTTTCGCGGCTGATGCCTGCACCGCTGGGCCACTCGGTCTTAGCACTCGGTATTAAGTAATGTGACTACTGGGGAAAAATAAAAGTACAAAACAAAAATATTTAGTTAATAGTCAAATTATTTAATTTGATTTGTGTTATCACAATTACTTTAAATAATGTTTCTTGGCTAAAATGCTAACGTGTGTAGATTAAGCTATGAAAAACTAAAAAAAAATAGATATAAAAATTAATAAATTGGAAATTATTGTTCATTATTCAAAAACCTATTATAATATATTTACTAGGTACCTAAGTCTTAGCTACTCTTATTACACATAAAACGTAAGTCGAATAAATTTTAGTTCATTATTTACCCATTTCTTTAATACTCAGAGAATTGTACATGATAATCGATACGTAAATATTATCATATCAAGTCACATACCTACATATAATTCCGTAGGTATACCTACCTACACACCTGTATCCGACGGATGTTTATATATTATTGTTTTTTAAACATAACTATGTTATATGCTAACAGCAACTTGTGAAATGCACAACAATAACATTTAAGGTATTACAAAAGCATAAAGTTTGACCTATGTACGGCATTGATGTAATAAGGTTCATCAGATGTAAAACCGTTCGTCAATGTCAAATGTAATTACCTAACAGAAGTCATAGTCCATACCTACCCATCAGTGTAATTTTATGTTGCCGTATTTAAAACGACATGACGCATGTACAGCTGTTTTACGTTTATGTAGATACAAGTAAGAACAAATAATACGTTTGCCTATAAGTACATATGTATAAAAGTGAGTCTCTAGAGTATACTTAAACAGCAGTCTGATAAAACGATTGTAGTGGTACTTACCTTAATAATAATCATCGACCCTTTAAAATCCCTCTGTCGAACCTACTATTATGTAACGGTTCGTTTACTCTACTATGTATCAATAATTAAACATAATATTTTTCAGAAGGAATAAGTATTACCATCATACAACATTTTTAAATCTGTTAATTAACTGAGAAACCGATATAAAATTTCTAAAACCTAAAATTCAGTTATTTTGACAGTAGGGTTGTCGCTTCGATAACATTCTAAGGAGGTGGTATTCATGCCTATTGTAGCAAAACATTTTTTTAAATAATTTATTTAAGATATAGCTTTAAGTATATTTAAGTATACTCTGTCTGCCAACAATGCAACAATTTTGAAAAACCGCGGGCTAGCATCACTGCATTCGAATAATTCCAGGCCTACTACCGCGAATATCGAAATTCGTAATTTTCGAGGATTTTTCTCTGTCACTCAAACGAAGGCGTCATTAGAGTGAGAGAGACAAATCCTCGAAATTTACGAATTTCGTTTTTCGCGGTAGGGCCGCAGATTTGTGATTAATCTATGGCCTATCTGTGAAACATAAACAATATATTGTTTGTTTTTAAACATTGAACGTCAAGGCATTATGGCTTAGTGCTTTGGCCTGTCCACAAAGACTAAAAGTATAAAAAAAAAATTGAACGCATATTTAAATTCGCATAATTATTTAAAGTAATGTTTATCAAAGCAAAGAAATTATTTCGGAATGTAATCTTGTGTTTTAATTAAAATAAATGTGTACAAAATGATAGATAAGTCAGGTCAAGCCAGTAAATAATAAGATAAATCAGGTGGCGGGTGTAGGTATGTACAAATTAAGTGGAAATTTCAAGCATTCGAGGTTATGTTTTATGTTACCTCTATTTTCTTTTTCATTTGTTCAAATCAGCTGAACGTTCCTTTTTATCGATGCCGTAATCATAACTCTTAAAACGTTGAAATATTTTATTTAATCGTAACTACGATAAAAAATCTACAAAGTAATTTTTGAATAATGTAGTAAAGGGCGCGGAAAACAGTTTTTATAATTGGCGTTTTCAAATTGTGCCCATATTTGAATTTGCTTTACATTGTTATAACAAATAAAAGCACGGGAGTATATTTATTTACATAAATTGGAAAATTATACATATACCTACTATATTCTGTGCAACAATCACTATTCCACGTTATGTTAAATCGGGAATCTGTCCCTTATCTACTCGACTCTCAATATTATTACGAAGGGGAAACTACACTTTGCTCTCCTGAAAACAAATACATAACTTTTTTTTCGGTTATATACTTCATACATTGTTTCGTATAAAAAAACCGTGTATTTAGGCCAACTATTGCTACGACTACTAAGTACCTATAATAATACTAATGCTATGATAAGTCATGACTAAAGATAATAATTTTATCGTGTTTTCATTAGCCACTTCTAATGTTTGCCTATCAGAATATACAGGGTGGTCCAAACCTTGACGTCAAAAAAATTTTTTTAGGTTCCCTACGTCATGGGCTATTAGAATATACCCCATGTATGTTAGCCGATTTTTTGTAGTTTTCGAGTTATGAATTTTTGAATTTTTTTTTTTGAGAAATTCTGGAATGAAGAAAAATATTGATAAAAAAAAAATATTGGGTTTTTTTAATATTTTCTTTCTGTGAAAGTATTACTACAAATAAAGCATTTACTGACAAAAAAAATTGCGTCCTCACTTTGATACAAGTAGGATAAAAAATACAAAATTAAAAATTTTACGTTAAAAATGCATCAAAATAGCATTAATGTACTTAAATAAAAAAAATAAAAGGTATCCCAAAGATTTTTGGTAATGTAAAGACTGCCCTAGACCTTAAACCTTCGTAAAAGCAAAAAAAAAGTTATACTTAATAATGAGGATTTTTCGGAGTAGTCGGTCAAATAAACTAAAAAAAAACTTCTAAATTTTTAATTTAAAAATAAAGTGAAATTTCGTCTGTTTTGTTGTTCTTATCAATAAACAAAGACATAAAATACCACGAAAACTCAATTTGTGTAGTTATTCAAGTCATTTTTTACTACTTTAAAATTTTAAGTTTTTTTAATAGTAGTAGTAGTTTATTTGACAGACTACTCCGAAAAATCCTCATTATTAAGTATCACTTTTTTTTGGCTTTTACGAAGGTTTAAGGTCTGGGGCAGTCGTTACATTACCAAAAATCCTTGGGATATGTTTTATTTTTTTTAATTAAGTACATTAATGCTATTTTGATGCATTTTTAACGTAAAATTTTGAATTTTGTATTTTTTATCCTACTTGTATCAAAGTGAGGACGCAAATTTTTTTGTCAGTAAATGCTTTATTTGTAGTAATACTTTCACAAAAAGTAAATATAAAAAAAACCCAATAGTTTTTTTTTTATCAATATTTTTCTTCATTCCAGAATTTCTCAAAAAAAAAATTTCAAAAATTCATAACTCGAAAACTACAAAAAATCGGCTAACATACATGGGGGTATATTCTGAAAGCTTATGACGTGAGGAATCTAAAAAAATTTTTTTGACGTCAAGGTTTGGACCACCCTGTATATACACAACGAGATTCATTTTCTGTACAGAAATCCCTCTACGTAATTCACACACGACATACTTATCTAATACCGACCTCATCTACATTATTGAAATTTTAGACAACTCGTTTAAAAAAAACTCGTCTTAAATAAAACGTGAGGAACTAACATTTAATGCTAGCATTGTAACTCTCACCAGGTCTTACGATTTCTCCGCAAAAGAAAACATACACCACTCCAGTGGTCATCTGCCTACATACATTCCGATTACCGACAACCTGACAAGTGTACCTATTAAAATATTTACATCATGATGAAGTGTTTATAAAGGTATGATAGCTTTCTGATCAGTGTTATAAAATCGGATATTCTTTATGATGGCTGAATCTGGCTTGTATCCAAGACATGATACTTTCATAGAGCAAAATGTTTTAAAAAGTTTTCCATTCCGTTGCCAATTCATCCAACAAAGCTATGAAATAAGTGGCCACAAAGGCGTCGTGAAAACCTGACAACACGGGATGTCGTACGTTTTGAACAGTGTAACAAATCTAATTTGGCGTGTCAGGGAGCGATGCGGTCGAATGGAGGCGTGGATAACTTTATTAATTCCTCGAGGTGGCTTATCTCGCCGCTACGTGTCGAAAGTAGTAACGAAATGTTAAGTGCATGTGCACGCCTACGCGGTGGATCACCGATGTACTGACAGTCGATGAGCCACTGAACTGACTATTCGTAAACCTTATTGGAACGAAATAAAGTCTACTAATGGCTAGATATGTGTGCTGGTAATATCGATGTATGTACGGACTTCCGCAACGTCGATGCAGGCTGCGGCACACGTGGGATGTTTATTATCTTATCTACCTGTTCGTTAATCCGTTGTGCTATTTTCACACAATGTAGAGCAGAGATTTTGAAACTTAACGTTTAAGTTTTGTTTCTGTCTTAAGTGTTATGTTACAGTCTACAAAGCGGCGGTAGAACAGCAGCTCCACTAGATTACCATGAGCATAACTAGTAAATATTCTACTACAGATAATTTAAAAAATATTATCTTTTATTAAGGACTTCGTGACGCATTTATAAATAGAAATAATATCATTTCATAGGTATCGTAAATAATAATAGTTTATGTTAAATTGACGCTTTCTATTGTCTGTCATGAAGTTACATGTACTGCCTGGAAGTCTTATTACTAGCGCCTTATTGGATTATATAGTTCCTGCCTAGAACGTTTTGTTACAAAGAAGTCCACAAGAGAAGGCTCGCGCGTGACAAGCGTACTTATGTACATAGTCATAGACTTTGGAAACTCCGCTCAAACTGTCTATACGTTTATGCAGATGATATGTAGGCCGTGGCCTATAACGTAATAAGCCACGGCACAAAACTGCAGTAGGTAGTACATCTTTTAGGTTAGTATATATTATTAATAAGTAAGATCTACTATCTTCCATAATAACAATTATGTATGTACTAACTAGTAGATATTTATGTATATTATAGAAATAGTTGTCTTTATTTAAAACCATATCTATTATCCTTCTAGCTAATAGGTCTTTTGCTCCTACATAGTTTTTTTTTAATACGAACAAAACGAAAAGGCACATGTACATACTGCGTGTTTTAAGAATTACGACATTAGAATAGGTAGTTACCAACTGTTAATTTCAACCCGGATCTGAAACCCTATTGTTGACATTCTAAAGGCTTTCGGAATAGTCTGCAAGTAAGTACCTACATCCGACAGATGACATGTCTTAATGATGTTTTTCGCTTTTTACTCTAATTGAATTAGCGGTTCTTGTGGTCCATAGTCCATACTCCCTCCATGTTGTTAGGTGATAAATTTAATTTTCTCAAACATGCAATGAAATGTTGTAGTTACGTGCCTAAAAAGTGGCCGGGAAGTACCTCGTTGCCGGCCTAGGCCGGCAAGTACCTCTTTTTTAATTTTCATTTGACATAGAGTTGTGACCTGGCATCTTGGCTTTTAGCCAATAATTATCTGTAAGTAATATTAGTATAAAAAAAATGATTGGCAAATTTTTGCAGTTATAATTAGGTATTTAAATTATATCATTTAAAATAAATGTACAATAACTACTCAAAATAATATTTAAAAAGCAGTATTATACGGCGCGATCCGTCGGCCCCGATCACTGCATGCGATTAATTGGACCCAACCGACCGCGTCGTCTAATACCGCTTTTTTAAATTAAAAATTTGCAACTTTCAAACAGGTCAATCTTAAAAAAAAAATGAGGTGTCGGTGTCGTATTTGACTTTTGTTGTGTTTCAAAGACTTAGTTATGTAGTTGACTTATAATTTCTTAGAAAGAAGATACATTTTTTTGTTTCATTTCATTGCATGTTTGAGAAAAGCATTATACATACCTCGGCCATGAAGTGACGGGTTGCCGTCCGAATACTATCCGGCCTCGCTTCGCTCGGCCGTCTACATATATTCGGCCGGCAACCAGTCACTTCCCGGCCTCGGTAGTAATGTACTATTGTTCATGTAGGTAAATGTTAATTTTTTTTTTCATTTTAAATCCTTGGAAACTCTTTCCGACAATAAAAAAATAAGGGCAAAAATTCTTTTGAGCTTCACAAAATATCAAATACAGCGGTATTTGATATTTTGTGAAGCTCAAAAGAATTTTTTAGATCTAAATTATTTTATTAAGTATTTTCAAATAAAAGGTACCTAAAGTAGGTAACCTATTCCAAAACCCAAACCTCCACTTATTTTTGGCTACATATAGACTCATAATAGGTACTTAAATTAGGTACTTAGAAAACAACCATGATCAACGAACGAATATTTGTGATAACTGATAAACACAAAAAATGCCCTTACCGGGATCCAAATCCAGAGCCTCCAGCTTCGTAGGCAGGGTCAATACTAACTGCTACTTTTTTCTACCTTCAATTGACCACCATAAACTATTCTGAAAGCTGGTAAACTGACGTACTCCTTAATAATACTGTTGAACCAAATCAATAGCGACAATTCTTGTTTGTTATCAGGACCGAGCCCGATTTTCGGACACTAGCTGGCAGATCCACCGGACCTGGCGACGTGAGGACCAGATCCCATCGTCACCTGGGCCGCTCCGTGCTGCCGCCGCGCCTGTACCAGCTCCGCAACTTCGTAATGACCAGAATGGCATCTACGACACAATCACGGTATGTACTTATTATTTGAGACTGTAGATTTTCTACAACAGATGGCCGATAGGGTCGAAAAGTGCTCGAGTGGAGACCACGGTTTTTGCAAACTTACTCTTATGGACACATTGTTAAGACCGAAAGGGACAAACAATTATTAGCGGCTTGTTAAGTTAACAGACGTTTATGAATAAGGGGGACAGTGTATTAGGACGTCCACAAGATGGACAGACGACGATCTTATGAAGATCGCCGGGAGACACTGCACGCAGTTGACAGTCGCTGTCTTATGGCTGAAATGATGATGATGCCGTTTAACTAGATTCATAGCATAGCATATTGAATGTAGGCTTAACATTTTTGACAGACTCCAAAAAAAGAGAAAATCCTTGGAGAAAACGGTTAAAAACAGTTTTTCTTATTTGGTGCAATGTCGATGTACAACAGTGCTATGCTGAATTTTAAATAAAAGGTCACATTTTCTGTTTTCGGCAAAGTTGAACGTAATAGATATTTTCTTATATATATTAGTATTAGTATTAGACGATACGTATATTCTTGTTGAATTTTTGAGAGATTTTTTAAAGAACTCGGGGTACTGATTATTGAAGTATATTTTTATAATATTTTCTTCGGATACCGCGAGGATTACTCATGAAATAAAACTATGAAGGTAAAAGTTAATTAATAGATGCTAGTTTATCCGTTTTCATAGTTTTATTTCAGGTTTTTATTATTAAAAAGTTTTCAATGCAATATCACCCCGTAAATACGGTCATGTTTATTTAATTCCTTTAAATAGAACTATTACTATCTGGGTGAATCAACTTTTTTCTGTCCGTTATTGCCATGGTTACGGTCACCTGAGTCACGCTGGTCTTAAGCAGACTACACAAACATGCGTTTTTCTGGTGTTACAATAATAATAAGCTTTTTATTTAATGAGCCCCCTACTAACATGGACTACATGCATGTTCGCATAATTAAAGTAGCTTAATTTTGCATAAAACCTCGGGTGACCGTAACTATGGCAATAACAAACAAAAAAGTTAATTCACCCATCAACAAACTTACATACCCATTTACATTTTATTCACAATACTATGCTAACATGTACCTATAATACAACGTGGCACGGACTCAGGTAATAAGAGCTCTATATTTTACTTCCTGCGCTAGAAGCACTTATAAAGTTGCTGATAAGACTTACCCGCATTGTTTACTGGAATCTAAACTTATAACTTCTACTTTATATCCTTATTACAATAATAATACAGCTTAAACAAACCGGTTGGTACTTGAAAAACAAATAAGTACCAAAATAAGTACCTATTTACCTCTCACTTATCAATTGTATTGATTACATAATGGCATTGATGCGTTCTATGAGTCTCTTTGTGGCCTCTTTATAATACATTACACGCAATCTTAATCTAGTTAGCCGTCAATGGAAACGTAGAGTTAAAAATCATGTCATCTACTAACGCGATAAATTTAAAACTTATTAAGTTAACGAGATAAAGACATCGTTTTAGATTTATGTAAACTGGTTTTGTAAATGTTCCCGTCCGTTTAAAATTACATTAATTGTTAATCGAATAAATACGTGTTTGGATTAGCAGTTCGCGGTTTTTAGTTGAAGTACCTTACGATCTACTTAATTATATGAATATTAACACTGTCGGATAGGATTTACGAACTGTATACAGGAAAAACATAATTAACTTGGTAATAGTCCACGTCGTTTCATCTGGAATTTGTGATCGAATATTACGCTGCAAACATGATAATATGTTAAAACAAAATTAAATTAAATTATATCTTAAGTACTTATTACTCTTAGGTATGTATTTTACTTAATATGTATTTGTAAATCAACGCTGCCTACTTATGTAATATTACGTTTCAGTCCTAACATATTACAAACAAAAAAATTGTCAAAATTCATTACCATGAACAACAGGCTTTCCATTTGCCTAATGTGTTTTGTCCTGTAATGGAGAAGGAGCTTTAGAGTTTCGAGAGTCGAGCTTTAGAGGCGTAGCCGCGAGCTCGTAGTTCCTGTTGTTCAACTAATGTACCTTTGTGCTAGCTCGCTCGTAAACTAAGGGTTAGTGCCCGGGCCACAGAGGTTTGTCACAGAAATCAACTATAAATACTCACTCCAAGACATATTTGTATGTCATACATAATTAGATACCGAAATGATGTGCTGTTTTCCAACTTAACAGCATTGTTTAATGGGTTATGGTTTATTATGAAGTACATCCGATTTTAGAAAGATTGATTAATACTATTGTAAATGTAATCAGCAGAGGGTCGCCGGCTTGACACGATCTGGGCCGGATACTACAGTCATTTATCGTGAGACTGCTCCGGGGACCTCAGAGCATGGCCATTTGTTTTGAATCTGAACGCCGGCGCCCACGCGACGCATGTTCCGTGGTTTCACTATTCTGTTCCTTAGCTGGAATTCCAGTAAATAAGCATGCATATATTCACTGTGAATTGAAAATTGAGTCGGTACATGTTATGTACCTAGTTACCAATTAAGTACGCATACATACCTAGAATACCTATTACCTACCTATAAGCAATAGTACTTAACAGGTAATTTGCATAATAGTTGGGTTTACCTGTAATACTAATTATAATATTAAATAATGTGCATGTTGATAGGTACAAGTATTTTGATTTTAAATTAAAACACTCTTTTTCTATTTATTTTGTGTCGAATTTGTTGTGTCTTCTTAATTATGAGATTAAGTATGACAGATGATATCATTTGTTTATATTTTGTAGTATAAGTATATTACTAGCAATAATATCTTCTTACGCAATGAAGGCCATAAAAATATTTGCTACAAACTTAGATATATGTAGAGTGATATAAGAGTGTTTCACGTATGTAGTTGTAAATAGTAGATTGTACAGCAAGGGCATGAGGTGACCCATTCTTAACCGAGGCAATTTTTTGGCCTCACGGAAGCAAAGACCAAAATAGCAGACGAGGATAAAAATTGACATTTTATGCCCATGTTGTACACTCTGCTTTTCACTTCGTTTGCGAGGAATGTAAAACACATTTTCACTGTAATTTACACAACGGAGTTGTCATAAAGCGAAAGAAGAAAAATATATAACCAATACCCGCCAACTCATTTTTTAATTTTCAATCTGTGTTCAGAGTTTCAGTTGCTCGGTTTTCTACCAAGTCAAACATTTCGGAGCATTTTTGAACGACAATCGATATCGATTTAATGTGATTTACAAAATTTAATTACATAAAATACATAATTCTAATATTGTACTTAAAATAAATAAAATAACATAACAAGATTTGTCACCTATACTATTTTATTGCTCAATAAAATTGTGCAATGTTTTAACTGTTTGGCTGTTGGGACCGATCACCTTATACCGATAGCATTAGAAAAAAATACTCTAGACCATAAAATGCGACTTTTTGAGCATTAGAAGTGAAAATATTATGTTTACCGATGCCGACCATAGAAATCTCGGTAGCCAATTAATAGTTTATTTCAACAAGATACTTAATGCACACACATGAAAATAGACTCGTGTAGAGATAACTTGGTGTTTATTTAATGTTCCGCAATTACTTACGTACCCATCGTGCATCGCAGATAATTATACCTTACTTAAGTACTAGCTGGTTATGAAAAACATTTCTCTTTAATGCGTTTAGTATAAACATAACGACATTTTCCGGAGAGCGGGAACACCGGCAGTGTATTCTAATGGAGCTCTAGCCAACAGTAATGGAGTAATTGTGCTATTGGTAATTGATGGACTGCTTCGACGGGGCTTCCTTCCGATCGGCTAATGTCGTCACCCTCCGAGCCCCGAACACTGTAGCTACTATCCGTATTGACTTGCACAACTAGGTCAGTCTACTTAGAACTCTAGGCGATCCGGTAATATTACTAAAGTTTCGGAACATACCGAGAAAATGCAATACAAATTCGTCTGTGTGCTTGTAGTCTTTGAGTTCACAACTACATAGTTATACATGCGCATATATTCATATGTAAGGATCTATTCGAGAAAGTTTATTTATAATGCTAAATTAAATCGCGAAGAAAATCACACGGGATTCATGAATAATGTATACGTTCAAAGAAAAGGCTACGCAGATCAGGCGGTGTTTTAGCTCCTGAAGCCTCCCAACTGAATAATTTAGAGTGGCGAGGCAGCTTCGTGTAGATAGTGGTACGATATCCTGAGACCTTTTTTATTCGTTTTAACGTGCGTCTCGCCTCAATGCTCACGGCAATAGTCGCAGAAACAGTTTCCAACTTTAGGTATAATTCGTATAAGCGACAGAAACGTACTATTGTTACCTATACATATTACGTAATGCTAAACTCAAGGCAAATGCGTGATCTAAGACTTATTCGTATGCGGCGCCTTGCAAATTACGTCGACGACCAATATTTGTTTATTCAGCACTATGCCTCGGGAGTTTACGGAATTTAAATGGTTTGATGTTAGTCCTGTGTCAAACGTGAGAGGTCAAATACTTCGTCATTCGTAATCCGCCAGTAATTTGCGTTTATTTACTACAAAACAGAACGTTTTGCATTATGTCATTAGCCTGGAATGTGGTAAATTTAATCTACTCCAATGATGTCATTCTTTAGCTAAGAACAAAGGATCTTCTTTTGTATTACAAACTTAGATGGATCTAAAATGTTTTCTAGTGCACAGGTTTAGCCAGTAAGTACGTACATATTTACATCATTTGTCACGCACTAACTTGACTTATAAAAAAAAATACATCTATAGCATACATCTAAATATAGTATTAGATTAGATTAAATGACCATTGGGAACTATTTAAATTAGCACTTACATTTTTTGCCCAGTAATATTGATTAACGCATATACTATAGAGAATTCATAATAATATGGTCCTACTGAACTGCTCTTGCAAATATATATACTTACTGCTGTGCTATGGAAATGATAAATGAGCTGGTGTGACTCTTATTATCCGACTTCAAAAAAAATTTCATGTCGGCATTTTTTTGTGTACCTATGAATATCGTGGAGCTATTTTCAGATTTGTTTTTTAATCGAACGTATAGGATATAACCCCAATACGGTCCCGTTGGTACCAACAATTTCGGGGGTCTGATGGTTGAGATCTTTGGAGATAGCGGTTGAAGTCACCGAGTCAGTTTTTAACTTATTTAATTTGGTGATTATTGCGTACCTGCTACTCACTTAAAAATAATAATATATATTTTTATAGTAAATGGTTACCTACCACAGAATATTTTCATTGTTATTATTGTAGCTATACCTATATGTATGTAGACGGTGAAAAATTCGTGAGCTGTGTTTGTGTAGTTTAGTGAGACCCGACCACCCGCCGCCGAAGAGAGATAGCCATCGGGCATCAGGTGTCGCAGCAATAGGCCACGGGACGGCAGTCGTCGCCATAAATAAAATTCGACACTTAAACAATGGAGAAGGCGGCCCTAGCGTGATCGCGATATGATGCTATTATCATTGCTTATAAGCTCCTGAAAACTGGTGTAGTCTGCACTGTGGCTACGCACAGTTATTACGGATGTAAAGACCATCTTATATTGGAAAACACTCTTCTCACTTGTGTTTACGTAAATAATGGGAATGTTACTGGGCCTGTCCGTCGCGTTAAAGCTATCAAAACAATACGGATGGGATGCGACTCTGCTCCCGGTTTGTAATTCGATATGTTTCATATAAAATGCTCCGTAATATTTTCCTATTTTAACAATTTGTATCTGAATTTGATATTTTGGTCATAGGAAAAGTTGAGTTACTTTTATATCTTTATCAGTTTTTTTTTCAAATACGACAATTTGTTAATAATGTAATTGTATAAAAAATTTTTTTCATTGGAATATTATGTACCTAAATTCAGTTGGTAACTGAATAACATATAAGAATTGAAGACATGCATACATTTTAAATTAGACTAAAAAAATGTGTCGATAAATGATACGGGCAGTAAAATTCTAACACTAATCTTTCATTTTAAATGTTGGTAGGTACTAGTATTTAAAGACACGTTCTTCGGACTTTAGTAAATTTAAATAGAATTTTATTAACCTACTTCATAGTCATACCTACTCGTATATGTATTCGGTTTTATACTCATGATTCACGATTATTGGTCACTTTACTAGATTCCGTAGCCATGCCAAATCACGGGCGGTCGCTATTAATGAATAGGGCCAGGATACGAGGAATGCGGTATACACTATTTATCAGGTACCCATAATTATTTATTATGCTTCGCATGATATTTCCCCGGACTCTCGCGCCGGGATGCCGCAGGCGGCGGCGTATCGCCGCGGCATCGTGAGAGAGTTCGCGATCGAACTAATCTGTTATCTAACACAACCGACCCGCGGTCTCTTTGACAGCCGATTATGGACAAAAGCGATTCGTTTTAATTACGAGATTATCGCTGAGAATCTAATCAAGCTCTTTAAATTTTGCGCGGCCGTCGACAGGTTTTACCGAGAAACGGTTTGTTTGCTAACAAACGTTTTCCTTTTATAGCTTCGTTGAAATGAATGCGGCAATACCTACACAACTATAATGAAAGACTTAATGAATCTGAAATAAAAGGAATGTTTATTCCTTGGACTTGTTATGTAAATATGCAGTGAAGGTGTAAATATTTGGGCGACGACAGGTTCATGCTGGACGTTACGCTTGCATTCGCTTCTTTCAACCGTATATTTACTTTTCCGCCTACCCGAGCGCGGGTACATACAAAAGCTTCTTGTTTCGTGTATGCAACAGAAAGTTGTTTAATCGGTATTTACTTGCCTTCATCTCGCTTCATTTAGTAATTAGGTTTCTTCATTACGACATGCGTTCGCTCCACGTGTCGAGGTGTAGAGTAAAGTTTACTCATCTAAGCATAATTATTTTAGCATTTGATACTTTCACGAAAATGTTTGATTAGGATTGATTGACTTGCCTTTTACATGAAGGTTATAATATCTCGCCGTTATCTTAGAACTAGCATTACGTGTAACATATGGCGACATTTGAAGTTAACAGTTCTCGTTAGTCAAACAAACGATTATGTCAAGAAGTCATTTGTTTATGAAAGCTGCCGTATATTTCGCAACATTTAGGGCCGCGGGCGAAATTATTTGTACGTGATTGGCATGCACGAGTTGGCCCTTAACTTGGTACGGTTGACAGGAGCCGTGGGAACCACTTTTGTGTATAGGAAGCGTGTTGTCGAGTAAATATCGTAAGCGGTGTAGGTCAAGCGGGGGTTACAAGAAGTAGATCGCTGATCGCGAGGTGCGGTAACACATTCGAGCTTGCAGTAGTAAAGTACTCGACGTTAGGCGTATCTGCTTCATCGTCGTCATCATCTCAGCCGAAAGACGTTCACTGTTGAACATACTTATAGCAAACCAAAACAGGATTCTCAGGGCAGGGCGTCTGCCGTGTGGTTTTGGTATTAGATACATGTGTTATTGTGACAATAAAATAAAAATAACGGTTCGAAATTCGCTCGTCGTTATTATTACCTCAGTTTGAACTCTACGATTTTAAGTAAATGTCGGAGTAGAGTCGAATAGTAAAATAAAATCGACTCAAGTAATTACTTACGTTATATAAAATAACAATAGTTTTAAATTACATGGTTTGAGTACAATAATACTTCATCATTCTTTAGGAATCTGCGTCTATGATAGACACATTAAACATTTTGAACTTTGCTGCGAAGGCAACTCTTTTCGTGGCTGTGGAGGCCAATGCACGAGCGGCATAACCTTCCACATTTCTGACACAGAAAGCTCCTGCCAATCCCTTTCTGGAAGTGCTTAGGGCCCTAGTCCCAGTTGGATGTAATAATACCTATGTACCATATAACATTAGCATAATTATAATGTAGCGTAACACTAACATTATAATTTTATTTTGGTTGCCCTAAAAATTAGCGTCGTGTCAACCGAGCCATGAGAAATGCTAGTGAACTTTTTGGTGTGTTTATGATTTCACTCATTTCTTTGTTAGTCTATTCTAATCACCAAATAAACATTATTCTATTCTAACAGATTTCTTGAAATTTCCCAGCGAATAGTGTCACTACCAACTAGGCTATGAAGGCTAACAAAAATGTAGTTGCAGTAGCTAGGTTCTATAATTATATAGGTACAGTAGGTACATACATGCGGTTTCCGGCTACTGTAAAACCGAGCATACATCTAAATGCCGCGTTAACTCGCGCTGTGCTGTGCAATACAGGAAGACAATATTTTCATATGAGTTATTTCGTTACAGTAAAGTTGCGTTCATAGTAGAGTGGAATTATTTAGAAGTTTAGAAATGATTATAATGAGTATTTATAAATGTAGGTACATATTCGATTATTATTGGTCTTAATATACTATCAGTAAATTAAAAAGTACCTATATAATAGAACGACAGAATAAAACAATCACAAAAATAATGTTTACTTGAAGGGCAAAGGAAAGAAGGCACGATACATAATAACCTTGACAACATTTTGACATTCGTAACTTTCTAAAAATCGCTAACTATGTGATTACTCATAATATTTTCGCCGGTTTTATTGAATTTAACTGTGATACTTAAGTAGCTCTCGCAGTAAACTATCACAATCTAAATGAAATATCATTATTTAATAAAATATAATTAATGGGTGGTGTCTGTTTTGAGGCTACAAAAACGGTTGATACGTCTAAAATGAGGTAAACGAAGTTAAACAGTTAGAAGTATCAAAAACGTACTAGACCGTTTAAACCACTGTTAGTTTGTTAACCCTCTATTACGAAAATAGAGTGGTTTAGCCATTTTCGGTCTTTTCATAATAAAAGTATGAAGCGTTAGGTGGCCGAGAAGTAAATTTATCTGGCCGATAACCGCCTAAACCTTGTGGCCATGCTGCGCCGGTCCTTATTTGCAGTAGCGACGCAGTCCGTAGTCTTACCATGACTTAGTAAGTATCGGTAACGTCAGGTTTTACTCGATATAGTATAAAGCAGGCCATCGCGCTCGTTCAAATATTTCAGAGCGAGCGCGATAGAATAGAATGCATTACGTATCTAGTGAAACCTCACGAATCCTTTACTTTCCTGATGGTACGGCTACTGGCGTCGGCACGTCGGCGGCGCGCGGCGTTTGTTTACGGAAGTGCCGCCCGCCGCCCGCCCTGCCTACTGAATGGACACAATGACACGTAATACCACGCTGTGTATGCACTTGCGTCATACGTATAAGGGATGTTACGGGATATCGTGTAACTGTAGGCTCGTGGTAATATCGACTTGGCAGCTTTTTCACTAGTATTGAGTGTAATGATTGTTTAAGGACAAGCTATCTTCTTGATTTTTTGACCGTTCGAACCGATGTTGCTATATTTGTTTATATTAATAAAATTAAACTTCATAAAGTACCATCAAGTCGAAAATTATAATTATAAGGTAGTGAAAACGGCTAGAACTACCTATGAAGCTGCCATCATCCTATAATGCAAATATATATTACACATGAGTATCTCGATAGCTGAATTTTATATTTATTAATTTAAATATTAGCTTTGAAAATTTGGTATCTAATAAATACTTCCAATTCCAGCCGACTTAATCATAAGATGTATGGCTTTTAAAATAAGTATGATTAAAAAAAAACTTCCGATTCGCTTTTGCCCGACAGTTTCAGACTTTTCTCGGGTTTTATACTTTTCGCAACACGCATGCACGCATTTACCAAAAACAAAAAGGCCACGATTATACGTGTGAGGTCTTACGTAAGTTGTAGAGACGGGAGCTATACTAAGGAATGACAGGTGAATATCACTACCTTATTTCTTGGTATGGCTCTTTCTCTACAACTTATACTAAGAAGGTAAGAACTCACTGGTGTAATCCGGGCCTAAAGGTAAAGAAAGTAGTGACCATAATGATAATTTCATAATTTGCAAATTTTGCATAGCATACTTTAATTAAATATGTGTGCAATTAAGTATTATACGTAAATAAATACGTTTTACTGATACATTTTTACACTGGTACAGCATTGCTCAGCACTAAATTTTTATCGGTGTGGAGCTGTATCGCGGTCAATGACGATTGGCGTGCATTACGTACGCGCGCATCTGTGATCCGAGCGGGAATAAAAATAAATCCCGTACCAGCAACGCTGATTTCATGTGCACTGCTCTTTGTTTTTTATTTACTTTCTTACTGGGTGTTGGGGCGGTTCCCATCGAATTTGTTTGGCGTGAAATTGTGCAGTAATCGTACATGTAAGCATTTATGTTTTAAAACTTTTGTAACTTAATGCACGTAATAATGAGTTCGTGAATGCGTTTTGCGTGTAGAGCTTTTAGTGATGCACTTTTTTAATTAAACCTAATTAGAAACTTTCGTTTGATTTTACTTAATATTGCGAGGGATTATCATTATAAGGTACATTACACCAGTACAAATAGACACATTAAAACGTTTTTTTTTTTATTTTACTAAAAACACGTTCATACGCTAAGTGAATTCGAATGAGATTTTAATTGAATTAGCTTTCGCAAACTATAGAAACTGGCTGGTCCGGGTTTTTACTCTTACTTAAACACCGATTTCGATATAGCGCACGTATAATTAATTATACGTTCTTACCTACCCGTTCGCATCTTAATTAAGAACAGACCGCTTGAAAATCCCATTAGTGTTTGTAGTATTGGTATGACGCGAACTACGCCTCTCTGTTTGCTATACCGTGTAATGGCACCAGCAATACATATTGGTAAATGTTTGTACTTTAGCTTTTGTGGGAACGCAAATCACGGTTTTTTCAGGATTCATTTAAATATGTAATATGAATTGTAAGGCGTGCTCGATAACCAACAGCAGTTGGTCTGTTTTCACCATTTGTTGTAATATTGTAGTCCGATGATGAGAGTTAACTGAAACCCACCTACCTCCCCTTCATAGGTCTGCATGCAGGATGTTGAGTCTCTACTCTCAACTGCAGTTGTGACTGGCGGATAGATATGATATGATGGACAAAACTATGTTAGCTTGTTTATATTTTATAATATGTAGAAGAAAGAAATTGATTAACTATACCGACTTTAAACATGTACATAAGTACGCAGGTAGTACAGGTAGCATCAGTGTGGCTGCGTCGCGTGCTACTTGTTTGTATGTTTTCGTTATTAAAAAACGATTTGAAAGTATTAGCATCATCGTTTTCTTCTTTGTTTCTTTTAAATTACTGGTTTATGTGTAGTATTATTACGTTAATCGTTACTCGTTAGTCATCATATAGGTAGAAAAGATTAGGCAACTAGCAAATGGCTTTTATTTAATATTTTCTTCGGTTACCGCGAAGATTACTCATGAAATAAAACTATGAAAACGGATAAACTCGCATATATTAACTTACTTACTTACTCGTACTTCTATGATTTCAAATCTAGACGGATGTCAATTAGTGCCTAGGAAGTAAGCTATTGTGTTTATATAGATGACCCTTCACCTTTGTACGTAAATGTGACTTTTATACAATTCACTCTACCTAATTGGCATGGGTGTTATCAAGCATAAATAACAAAGTGCTGACACCGTTGCACTACAGGATACGTGCCATTTTTTAAGGACTGCAGTATGATAGGAGATGCGATCTGTCGTTGTCTGATGCGGTTGCCAGGCAACGCGGCGTCGCCAGCGCGGCGGCAGATCGCCGAGCGCCGGGACGCTGCGGCGGCGGCGGCGACTCAGTCCGCTCCCGACGCGCACCACGCATCGCCTGTCGGCGCCCCACGCGGAAAATACTGCAGATAGTGCTGTTTTTAATTACGGCCACTGCCGATAATGCGGGTTTCAGTGTTTGAAAAGTGTTGAATTCTGTGAAAATTCGGAAAATGTGAAAAAGTTAATAGTGCATAACTTTATAATGTACTTAGTTACATTGCTTAACTTTACTTAAAATAATCATAGATATGCATAAAATCTTAATAGTTACATATTTTACGTTGTCTCTATGTCTACCTACTGTAATTTCAGCGAATTGATCAGATTTTTTCTCATAGGTAGTGAATAATTATCACATGGTCGGAATTTCTTTCTGATGTGATATTAGTTTATGACAGGATTACATTATCAAGATAACGAACATTAGCATATTTACTTTGCTTGTATTACTTTCATATCATCAGTATATGGCAGTAAAAATCAGCAACACAATCCAGTTTGAATTATTACGTTACTTTAAAAAAAAGTGTATTTATAAAAGCTAATAATTTGCGACATCGCCAATCACGAACATGAAAACTCAATCACGAACATGAAAACTCAGCAGCCTGCTGCTAGACATTTTCTGGATTGGAATGACAAGTGGCACATTTGAACGTAAATAGTTGCATAAGGTACGAGTAGTAAAGTGTTCAGTCCAGACAGATAGGCGCTTAGAACATAATTATGATCATGGAATTTGAAGGGATTGAATGAGCTTTAAAGATTAGTCTGATATAAATATCGGTTAATACCTATTTGCCTTCATTTACTTGTATTGACGAACTTAACTAGGTACCTACGTACTATAGGTACTGAAATTATCAGTTTTGGTTACCATTCAATACATCAGAGCATATGTAATTAGTAATCCTATAGAAAGCTGATTACAAAACGTTAACCATGGAATCAGTGTAAATGGACGTCTCAGCTGCAGTCGGTGGCCATTCTCCGACATGTGACGATCTTTTATTTAGCCGAGGCGCACCCCCGAGGTCGTTCACCCCTCGTGCGTGGAGGAAGGTCAGGGTTATACGTGTCACTGTTTACACCCTATTAGTACCTACACACTGTACACAGTGGTGTTAAGAGTTTGGGGAATTCGTTTGAAGTTACTTAAGTAGTTTCCGACAGCCAGAATTACCTATTCAACATATTTTTGCTTTTAATTATGCAACTATTTCATAGGGATCATTACCTACTTACTTAAGGTTTATTTGTGACAGTATAAAAAACTCCTGAAAACAAAAGAAACACGAATATACAATAAATTTATAGTGCCACAAAATGTTTAGCATATTGCTGTGTTGTGAACATAGTCCATCGTTGGTCTTACATTGGAGCTAAAGTGACTATTGTCAACACATAACTAAAATCAAAATAGACCAAAATTTTGAGTAGAAAGAAGTAAATACAAAGGAAAAAAATATATAAATGCACTTAGGTACATAACTAAATAAGTTCAGTCAAATCAAATCAAAATTACGCTATCGTCACTACGTTGAAAAAAAAAAACGGAAAATACTATCAACAAAAAACAAAATGTTAAGTAACTTTGTTGAGTTGCAAGTTCGTTTGCAGCGATTCAGCTTTGTATAAAGGTGTGAGATTTTATACGAGTTTTTTTCCGAAGTACTACTTAAATAACGACAATTAGTAATTCTTTCATCACGGTGTGTATATTTTAACTGCGAATGATATCCGGGATAGTTAATAGTAAAGCAGCAAAAGTCAGGAAGTAGTGGTGCAGTCATAATAGTTAATGTGCACGTGGGTGACGCAGTGCAGGGGCGCACGCCCTCGGGCGCCGGCCGACTCTCCTAGCGACCGCCCGAATGGAAAATGCCGTAACGTCCTTCGTATCACATGCAGACTTAATGTCTTCTTCCTTTAGGTATACGCTAGTTCCCACACATAGCACGTTCCTGCGGTCTCGGCTAAAGAGCTTGCTTTGTTTATGTCTCGGAAATAGTGGTATTTGTTATAAAGAAAGAGGTACATAATGAATTTCGACGGTTTCAAGAATTACTATCTAGCTTTGCTGAAATACATACACAATGAGAATAAAGGGAACTTTACAACGTACCTTAGACATAGATATTCATTTTGTTGTTAAACTTCTATGAGTGTAAGTGAGAGTATGGAAGACAGTGAAGTTAGGTAGAATGCGCCGCTTGCGATGCGCGGAACCGACCGCGAGCGGCGCGGACGCAGCTCGCGCGCTACACCGCCTGGCGTTCGCGTTGTGGCGAGCCGTCTTCCATCTACAACGGAGCTATACCAAAGCCTGTGTCGCGCGTTCGCGCTCCCGAAGCGTCGTGGTTGCCCCGAGGAGGAAACCCACGGTGTGTATTTATGGGTCGTAAACTTTACACCCAAAATATGAACCGGCCTACACACTGGCCGCTCTATTATCGCATGAATGAAAAAATAACTAACGTGTTATACTGGTTGTTAGAAAAACACCTCGGAACATAACGTTTATTACTCCTACACTCACATTTGATAAGCATGCAACATGGTCTCGAAGCTACATAGCTATGAATACTTTTATAATGTATGATTTTTTTGTGATAATAATTATAGTGGCCATACCTACGCTAAAACAGTGAAAACTCACTTAACAAAATTGTGTTCTTAATGTCGTCCTCATATTATATTACTGTCGGAAATATCTGGATGACCGTGTCTGTATCGAATCAGTTTCCTTGAAATAAATGTTCGAAACATAGTTTAATTAAATAGTTAATTACTTGTACGCTCACTTCCTACCGAGCGCTCCGTTAGGCAAGTGTAATATAATAAGTAATAACAATGGAGCTTAATGAAACTTCCAGCTGAGGGGCTATAACATAACCCGACCTTAAACTGCAGTAATCACTTAAGCCACACCTTTTCTAAACTCATTTATCAGTTTCATAGGGCTGACGCTTCCATCCGATCGCGATAGCCATCGATGCCCCCTTCACCTACCCGAATTTTCGTACGACCATAAACCGCGGCGGCAAAATTTATTTTGTCGAATCCTAGAAGCTCCATGTACTTGATTAAATAAAAACAAATCGACGTAGTCTCACGGTAAAAATGTAAAGTAATAAGAGATCCTCTCACCGGGACTCGAACCCTAGACATCCGGCTTCACATGCACTGTCATTGCCGACTAAAATACATAGGCCCTCAATTTATTTCAAATGAAAAACGTGAAAAAATATCAATAAGTTTGTGTAACAAATGATTGTTTTGAGAGCCACATTTATACCTAATTATAGTAATTATGCTCTCATCATGGTGAAGGAGAAAAAGGTGTACCTAACTTTAAAGTTTTAATGAATGGAAATGCTAATGCTGCATCACGATACCAAAATAGATATTTAAATGATACCTATCAAATTTTAATCATTCCATAATTGTTTAGCCATTAACGATGTATGAACTAATATTTTCCCACCAGAACGCTACATTTCGTTTTCCTTCAATGCGCGTTATTCTCTTCCTGTAATGAAATACATCTGTCTGATCAAAGCCGGCGCTGTAGCAGCAAAAAAATATTCGAGAATTATATTACTACTTTTGATTTCATTTTAATGAGAGCTGCCGCGGCCTTGATTTGCTCTAGGCGTTCTTTTTCTTCGTAAAGTATATTCAGTATGATACCTACTTAAATACCTTATACATATATTATACAGGGTGGTCCAAACCTTGACGTCAAGAAATTTTTTTTAGATTCCTCACGTCATGAGCTATCAGAATATACCCCATGTATGTTAGCCGATTTTTTGTAGTTTTCGAGTTATGAATATTTTTTTATTTTTTTTTGAGAAATTCTGGAATGAAGAAATTTATAAATTATAAAAAAAACTATTGGTTTTTTTAACTAGTTTATTTTTGTAAAAGTATTACTACAAATAAAGCATTTACTGACAAAAAAATTAGCGTCCTCACTTTGATACAAGCAGGATAAAAAAATAGCAAATTCAAAATTTTACGCTAAAAACGCATCAAAATAGCATTAATGTACGTAAATAAAAAATAAAACATATCCCAAGGAATTTTTGTATTCTAAAGACCGCCGTAGACCATGAGCCTTTGTAAAAGCAAAAAAAAGTGATACTTAATTATGAGGATTTTTCGGAGTAGTCGGTCAAATAAACTTAAAAAAGCTTAAAATTTGAAAGTAGTAAAAATTACTTGAATAACTACACAAATTGAGTTTTCGTGGTATTTTCTGTCTTTGTTTATTGATAAGAACAACAAAACAGACGAAATTTTAATTTATTTTTAAATTAAAAATTTTGAAGTTTTTTTTAAGTTTATTTTGACCGACTACTCCGAAAAATCCTCATCATTAAGTATCACTTTTTTTTGCTTTTACGAAGGTTTAAGGTCTAGGGCAGTCTTTAAATTACCAAAAATCCTTGGGATATGTATTTTTTTTTATTTACGTACATTTTTATGCGTTTTTAACGTAAAATTTTGAATTTGGTATTTTTTATCCTACTTGTATCAAAGTGAGGACGCTAATTTTTTTGTCAGTAAATGCTTTACTTATAGTAATACTTTTACAAAAAGAAAATATAAAAAAAAACCCAATAGTTTTTTTTTTATCAATAAATTTCTTCATTCCAGAATCTCTCAAAAAAAATTTTCAAAAATTCATAACTCGAAAACTACAAAAAATCGGCTGACATACATGGGGTATATTCTTAAAGCCCATGACGTAGGGAACCTAAAAAAATTTTTTTGACGTCAAGGTTTGGACCACCCTGTATAGAGAAGAACGAATGTGTTAATAAGTAGTATTGTTTAACTAATGTTCGTGACGCTATGGTGTTAAGTACCTAGCTGTAAGTTGCGAATGTATTTTTTATTAAATAAATAAATAAATTATGGGATACCTAATAAAAAATAATAAAAATACCTAACGCAAACTGTAAAAAAACGAAGTAGCTATCTGAAAGGAAGCCACAGATAGGAAAAAAACAAGTATAATTTATTTATTCATGTAGGTAATTGTATTTATAATTACACATAATATTACCAAATATAAAAATAAGTGGTAGGTACTATTAAGATAAGATGTACCTAATCATGTCATGTGGTTTGATAAAAAAGGTTTTTTTTTATTTTATTTTGATTATTAGTTATACAGCGTGTGTCTTTCATAACGACATTCCTTTTAAGGGGTGAAAGTACAAGTCTTAATGAACTGAAATTAGCATATTTAGTTAAGGTATTTAAAAAACAATTTTTTCATACAAATTAATTCGGCACGCAATGTATCAGTAATAACAATAACTAATAAATTAAACCTAACAATTGACATATGATTTCATTGAAATCTCGCTCTTAGTGACATCCTGACAATTAAAAAATAAAAATATTTTTTTTTACATCCTACATGTCGGTGACACTTTTCGATGACAAGTCCGTCAAAAATCATGACCCTTGTTCATAAGAAAAGGACTTAACAGCCCAGGGTGCCTAGCCAAGTTGCTAATGGCTATCGCTCAGTAGCATATTTTAGTTTTCCGTCTTTGTCATTCTTTCTTATAAGTGCGACAGAGACGATTAAGCGCTAGGTAATTTTGTGTTAACTAAGAAGGCGGAATCAGATAATCGTTTTGTTTATGTACCGATTGAAAACTTCACATTGATTGAGTTGAAGTGTCAAGATAACATCAAGTTTGTTGATCAACAAATTTTCCTAATAAATTTAATAAAAATGTTTGAACTAGGTAATGTGATTTCTAAGAAGTGATAATGTATGTGCAGTGATTTTTGATATCAGTTCAGTGAATAATACGATTCAAAATGTGCTGGCTAAGTCAGTAAGACACAGAAAGAATTGTTGATGTAAATTTGTTGTGCTAGTATAGTCCAAATCTCGCATGTTTTAAATTGTAGTATTTTCTAGTAATGGATAATTCAGTAAATAATTTAACGTCGGCAACAGTTCGCAGTTACTTTAATGATTTGATCGAATTACAATGAAAACGAAACGAGCTTTTCCTCTCAGAAACGTCAAATAAATGTTTGCATTACATTGCTGCTCGAGATTTTTATAAAAAATAATTACTCTTAAATAATAAAGGCAATCGTTATATTATTTTACTAAAATGGTTAACAACACTTTAATCTATCGTTACTTAAAAGCAATGTCGCTATCAAAGACACACACTGTGTTTACTACCTACTTAAATTCGCATCTATATTTGTTTCAGACACGGGCAGTCAGTGCGCCAGCCACTCCTGCGGGTGCAATTTTCGGAAGGGATCAAGTGAGTATATGGATTTACTTGTTATAAACAAGTTCAACTTACTGATCTAATGGCATACAAAGCACTTAAGTATCTGTTAAGATGTCACGAGTATGCTAATTTTACATGGATAAAGATAACTAGTATAATTACTGTGTAGGTTCAGACAAATCACCTTTGAATGCGTGACTCTCCTATGCAATAATAAACAAATGTGCATCATTACTGACGACGTCTCGAGAAAAGGGGAGACGTAAATAGTATAGTTTTGTCTACACAGGTATATTCAACGGTCCGTGTTATTATATTAAATTATCTCGAGGCAACTATTTAGTTAGGTGCCAGTTTAAATTAATGTCTTTATGCTCCAATGGGTTCAATTTACATCGAACATAAGCGAAGCTTAAGGTACGACATCGCTAATCGGATTAGCGTCGCAGCTCGAGCCTGAGGCTTTGCTTCGCTTTCTAGGTGAGGGAGCTAGTTGAGCTAGTGTAACAGTGACCCTATCTATCTAGTACTGTGAGTGACCAGAGGGCTCCCTAATACTGGTTACGTCTATGCGTTGGGTTCGCATGTGCTCTGAAAAATATTGGAATAACGCTCATTGCACCTACGCACGGCCTGTGTCACTTTCTCGGACTTATGTCGCGCCTACGACCTCTGATGTAGACGATGACTAGATGAAAATGGAAATACGAAAAATTATATTTAACACTGTTTGACGTTACTATTTATCCCTTGGTGTTTAAACTTTTTTTTACCAAAATGGTTCAGTAAGCTCATGATGGTTTAATTTTTATCGTTTATCGTCGTTGCCGTTACGTTCTAGCTCACATCTACGTGCAAAAGTGTACGTAAGTACCTTTTAAAGCTGAACTTACCATACAGCAATTAAGGTGCATATTGTGCATGCCTGTCTAGAATATAATGTGTAATATGTGAGCCTTAACCCTTTCAGCACCCTCTAATACGACCGTGCGTTCAACTTTAAAAAAATCTAATTTCAAACATAATCAACTTTGCCGCCTCAGAACGGCATCGATCGATCGTACGTTTGATTATTATTCGTTGCAAAATCCGCACGGCTAGGTTCACGGGTTATTCGCCGGTGAGGCGAGCGTCAAGCATGGACGTGTACGTGACGGACGGCCGAACCAAATGTAGGCTATTACAATTTTTTTAACATGTGCTTTTTAAATGTAGTTTATTGTTTTTTAATTTGATTAAACGTTCTAGTATCCCGTATGGGAGTAATCTAGCGCTTTTATAGCTTTTCAAGATTTTTATGCGTACCTAAAGTTATAAAACACGATCGTGCGGGTCAGGACGCAAGTGAAAAAATATAAATAGTATTACTAACATATGGATGTGTTTTGTTTAGGGCTTTTAACATACGATTTGGTGGCTGAAATAATTGGCGATGGAAATGTATCGGCCCTCGATGAGTCCCACCTTGAAATCCTTGTACGCAATACCGCAGAAACCAGTAATTGCGGTACTAGCTCTGATGAAAGTGATGTAAGTGGCGATGAATTAACTGAACCTGAGTTTAGATCGCTTTCATTTCGTCGTAGTCGGTCACCTACCCTCACTTCAGGTACGGGAGCACCTAGAAGAAGCCGTTCGGTGGAAAATGAAATGATAATTAGTGCCAGGACCAGCCCATTTCCTCCGAAGCAAGTTCCAGATTTGCCTCAATTGATTTCGCCATCCAACTGTGGTCGGGTATGTAACAACCGTGATCTAAGTATCCGTAGACCTCGTAGAGGTAGATGACGTGGACGAGCATCTTCTGTACAAGACCACAGTTGTTCACTCAAAATGATAGTGATATACCACGTTCGGATTCTCCCCAACCAGGTAAATCATCCAGTCATAGTCGGTCATCTAGCAGAATCCGAACTGGTAGCCGTGGTACTCGACGAGGTCGTGGTCGATCGTCATCTACCCGAGGCTGCACCTCTGTTCGTGAACGATCCAGATTGAGAAGTCTATCGGCCGACCCGCCTTCATCACATAGAGCAAGACTGTGGAGACTGATGACATATGATGATAAAGATCATTCTTACCCACCTTAACCTTGGTCTGGCGTTGTCCGGTTGCCACTTGAGTAACTTCGGATTATTTTAATGATGATTTTTTTAAGAACTGTGCGGAATGTATGAATCTATATTACATGCGTACAACAGGCAAAGAACTCAAAACTACGGCGGCCGAAATTAAAAATTTCTTCGGAGTACTGTTAGTGATGGGTTGTATGAGCTATCCCCGAATACATATGTATTGGCGCCAAGGTATGAGACTGGAGATGATTGCTAGTGTAATGACTAGAGACGTTTCTTTTCGCTCCGGCATAATATTCATGTGGTTTCAACTGATACAGCTCCACCAGGTAATACTAATCCTCTTTGGAAAGTACAACCCGCTATCAATGCTGTAAGTGATAGTTGCAAAAAAAAGAAAAGAGTTCCATCATATTACAGTATTGATAAACAAATGATATCATTTCCTTTTTTTATTGTTAGTTAGTGTATAATGCGAAGCAATTTTTTATAGATTTTTTATGTATAACATGCCAGATAGGTTAAAGACTGACACAATATCTCAATTATAAGGTACTGTTAGTAATAATGAGTACTAAAATAAGTTTTTTTTGTTATTTCATGTAAGTTACATGTAAAACGTCCAAAAGCGACTTAATAAAAGACTATTTACGTCTTTAAGAACTGATTTTTAATTAAAACTTCCATCGAGATAAATAAAAATAAAAAAATAAATTTCAAGGGGTCGTTACGAAATGAGACGATCGTGCGGGGGGGTTTCCACCTAAATTATGGGAGGGGGGATTTTTTTTCTATTTTTTTGTCTTTCGATGGGGCTTAAATGCAATAAAAAACATAATTTTACATAGGAAATCCAATAAAAAAAATCTCGTGCTGTAAGGGTTAAGAGAAATGTTGATCGTCAATCTCGATTATAGGGGTAAGACAGGTGTATGTACCTATACATATACTCGTACCTACTTCTTTATTTATAGTACATGATTAAATTGATTAACCTAGCTGCTTGGTTTTATTAAATATTTAATCGCACGTAGGTAGACGGTTATAGTTTATCGTTTTATTTTGGTAATTTTATCTCTACTGTTTTATCGTTTACGAATATAGACGAACTCATTTGTGGTTATGTGTGTTATACATATAATTATGTAATTGGTTGTAATTACAGTCATAGTTAAGACCTGTTTAATACAAGACAGCTCGACGTGAACACGGAAATTAACATGTTTCGATGAAAGCTGTCAACGCTACTAAATTAAGTGAACGATTAAAATAGAATATCCGTACTCCTACTTGTATATTATTAACTGTCTGTTCAAATATTTATTTCGGTACGATGAAATTATTCTTTTTGAAAATCTAGGTATAAAGAGTATGTATTTATGGTAAATATTGTAATGTACTAATGTGACTGGTTGACAACGCAATTTAAACAATTGTTTGTTAATAAAATAAGAAGCAAACAACCAAGAAGGCTTTAGTAAGTGACAAACATATGTACCCTAGATATATTCTGTGCCTAGACCTAAGATTTTTTAATTCGAATATATTATACCTAATTGAAAAAAAAATTATATGTATCTACATATCGATAAAAAAAGTTTTATTTCATTCTTATAAATCTCGGTTAGTCATTAGACCGCTGTAATAGGATTTCATCACAAAAATTAAATAATTTGACTTGATTTCATGATTTAATAATACTAAGTATGTCTGATGGCAAATTCGAAAATTCCATCCCTTTTTAGATTTGTCAATCGCAATTATGGTAGCATAACGCATTATTACGTACATAAGTAGGGTGTTACAAAAATATACCCAAGTATTAATTCTGCAGGTAATTGCGGTTAAACTAAGCGTAGGTTTCATCGGTCGTTGATTACCCCGCCGCTGACAGCTGATCCTACCTCATTTTCACGCCCCGGAGCATCAAGGTCGCGTTATATAACCACTTTAGTCGACAGATAAGATCGGGGACTGCGACGAAATTCTCAAGTTTAATTAGTCAAATTAACTTGTACAAGTAATTTGCCGAAATTACTGAATATTTTCGAAGAGGTCTAAAAATGTAATGCTTATGCATGCTCTACCTACTTAATTATTTGATAGTAAATGTTTCATATTTTTGTAGATAGAATCTGTTAAGGAAATTTTCAGAGTACAATACTTTCTACTAAGTTACAACACGATACGGGTTCCGTCTTTGGTATTAGATATTTATGAAAATAAAACAAGCTAGCAATTACTTAATAAATTCATAAACTCTCACCATAACATCGGAAGTTTCGGGGAAAGTTACGGGTACCCAAATGAAACTTTCCCTATTTTACTCTCTGTTGGAGGCTTCACTCCGATGCGAAGAGTGAAGAAGTCCCTAAGGAAATAAAAGAATTCTATTACAGTTCGGGACTTAGAACGCCTCTGTATTCAAGCTGGCAAGGGCAAATATTACTAAAAGGCCGACCCGACGAATATTACTTTCATTTATACATACGTACACATGTTATAGTTACATAGGTATTAAAATGGAATGTAATGTCAGAATGTTCCTTATTATACGATATAACACCCTATTCGCAAAGATTAATGTTATTTGGTGTGGTTCAGGAGATCTCTTGACACAAGATAAATGCAAATATTGTTTGCTAAAACTAATAAAACAGGGAAAAAATATGATAAATGGTTAATAGGGTTTCCCGTTGTTTATCTTCATGTGACAGCTTGACTTGTTTATACTCGTAATAGTATGGTGATATCAATTTTACTAATAGGTATAATAAGTTGTTAATTTAACATTTAGTTAGAATAAGTAGATTAGATTATCTTGGTAACTCTATAACTATTTATGCGGGTTATATAGTGAAAGTGGAACCTATATTATTTAAATTTAATTCATCATCATCATATCAGGCGAAAGATGTCCTCTGCTGAACATAGGCGTCCCCTAAATATTGCCACAATGACCAGCAGTACGCCATCCCGCCATCCGGATGCAAAAAATACAAAAACTTAATCGATGTTATACCTGTGGATTTTGGAAATAGGTACCTACTTCCACCTACATATGGAGTTAAAACAGACTTATGTTTTAATTTGCTCTTCATCATAACTCCCTGGTATATTTTTATCCACTACTAAGATTTGATTTCTGTTCTCAGACTGGCGCGCGGTCAGCGAGTTTCCCCGTCGGCGGGCCGGCGGGGCGGCTAGACCTGTGCTATGTGGCCGAGCGCATGCTGGCGCTGCACCTGCCCGGCCGCGACGCGCACGCCGAGGCGCAGGCCGCGCACATGCTCACCAACAAGCACGGGGAACATTTTATGGTGAGTGGCTCGTAACTTGTCAACAAGTATCCCAGTCCGGCTGGACCTGTGCTATGTGGCCGAGCGCATGCTGGCGCTGCACCTGCCCGGCCGCGACGCGCACGCCGAGGCGCAGGCCGCGCACATGCTCACCAACAAGCACGGGGAACATTTCATGGTGAGTGGCTCGTAACTTGTCAACAAGTATCCCAGTCCGGCTGGACCTGTGCTATGTGGCCGAGCGCATGCTGGCGCTGCACCTGCCCGGCCGCGACGCGCACGCCGAGGCGCAGGCCGCGCACATGCTCACCAACAAGCACGGGGAACATTTTATGGTGAGTGGGTCGTAACTTGTCAACAAGCTTCCCAGTCCGGCTGGACCTGTGCTATGTAGCCGAACGCATGTTGGCACTGCACGCATGCTCATCAACAAGCAAGGTAAACATTTTATGATGAGTGTGCTCGTAACTTTATCAACCAATCTGTCCCTGCTAAGTCTCGCTTGTGCCTTGTTTTACAATATTTATTTCATAATATTTTCTTCGGTTACCGCGAGGATTACTCATGAAATAAAAACTATGAAAACGGATAAACTCGCGTATATTAACTAATTTTAACTTCATTCCGACGTTTCATCATATCAATATTCAATTTCCTCCATTGTCAGTCATCCGCAGACCACGAACCCTGTAAAGTGTTCGAAACGTCGGAATGAAGTTGAAATTAGTTAATATACGCGAGTTTATCCGTTTTCATAGTTTTTATTTAATATTTATTTCAGTTTGTAGAAATTCCTTCCATAAACTTTGGAAAATATACCTTTGACTGTAAATAACTTAATAGTATAAGTAGATACTTGATGGAATATTTATCGAAACAGAGATCGGTACACAACTTTTATTGTAAAAGGCCGTCCGGTATCCACTTACATAAATATGTTTATTTACTGTACTTTGGCAGGAAAATCGAAAGTTATTCGTAAAACCTAAACCGACTCATGCCCACGTAACTCCGTAGATATCAGACAGTAATGCAGACGTCTCATCACCACATCTCACATTCCAGGTGTTCGAGGTGAGCTGCAGCGACGGCAGCGGCGCGGGGCGGGACGCGCGGCTGGCGTTTGGGCGTGCGCGGGCGCTGGGCTGGGCGGGGGCGCTCGCGCCGCCGCTGGAGCGACTGTGCGCGGCCTGCAAGCACATTGAGAGCTGGCTGGCTGCGCATCCGAGGAATGTAGCTGTGCTGCTCGCGTGGTACGTTTATTCTAACGCCTTGCCACGATATCGGTCTAAGGCGACCGGCTTAGCGGAAAACGTATGGTGTTCTCGTACCTATATCGGCATCCCGCTCCAACTCATGGATTCGCTCGCCGCTGGTCGCCTTAGACCAATGTCGTGGCCGGGCCGTAAGGGTTTGACGTGACAGCGACCACAGTGCTGCCTGGAGGGCATCGATAGTTAACAGGCGGACTGTGTAATGTGGCCAGAAATAAATGCATTCCCGTTGCCTGTGAGGTTTTGGGACTTAGAACAGGCCCCCTAAATTGGTTTTGGAAGTTTCAGAAGGGTCAGGAATTTTTTTGACAAATAGGTACCTACCAGGTACTGCTATTACTGAGTACTACAATATTTTTGAAATTAAAATTAATTAAAAAAAAAATCCCTAGCTTATTCTGCGTCCCTAAATTAACTGGCAACGGGAATGCATTTATTTTTGGCCACATTGTATAGTAACTTTAGAGTTCGTTCGTTAATTCAATTCACATAGAATATTGCAGACTTATTCTTGCTTTTGTTAATGTTTAACAAAAAATAACATATAGGTCATAGTATGGCCTATATGTTATTTTTCATACTTAACTAAAAGTAATAGATTTTGTACTTATGTAGTAAGCCATCATCAGCCTATCGCAGTCCACTGCTGGACATAGGCCTCCCCAATTTCACGCCACCGTTCTCGATTTTCGGCTGCTCGCATCCAGCTCCTGCCAGCCATCCTGCGCAAATCGTCGCTCCACCTTGCCTGAGGGCGTACACTACGCTGGCCGAGACGCGGTCTCCACTCAAGAACTCGTTTACCCCAACGGTTGTCGGTTCTACGGCTAATATGGCCAGCCCACTGCCACTTCAGCTTGCTAATACGGTGGGCTATAAAGTAGTAAGCCGTTTGTTGTAAATTTTATATTTTCTCTACAGGGGCAACCGAGAGCGATTGGGCGTGTTGGTAGCAGCGTACATGCATTACTCGGCGATTTGCGGCGCGCCCGAGCACGCGCTGGACCGGTACGCCATGCGCCGCTACCTCGACGACCGCGTGCCCGTCTTCCACTTGCCGTCCAACAAGAGGTAATTACAATAAATTCGTTACTCACTGAACCGCCCGCCCTTTTTCGCAATCCCCAGATCAATAAATCCCTGAGATAAAAATTATCACTATCTTTTTCTCCAGGAATGTAAAAGAAAAGGTCAGTTAACATTTATCTTACCAGATATCTTTATTTTATCCGGGGATAGTGAAACAGGCCATACTATGATATGTGGCGTGCCCGTGCATTCCCTGAACCAGCTCAACGATCAGACGACGACCTTTCGCCTGCCGTCCAACAAAACTAAGAGGTAACTACAATACATCCACTAATTTCTGATTACGACGCGCCCGAACACATGCTAGATCGGTACGACATGTGCTACTACCTCGACGAGCGCGTGCCCACCTTCCACCAGCCATCTAACAAGACATAACTGCGGCGCATACAATCCATCCACCAGGCGCCGGCTATACGCCGGCTGTCCAACAAGAGGTATATAGTGTGCAATCAATCCACTAGTACTACTCGGCTATCTATGATACGCGTAGCCCGTCCTAGATCAGCTGTAGGACCATGTTCCGTTCTTTCACTATATGAGTAACTAAAAATTACGTCACTGATCTGGTGCACGCGCTCTGGCGGTAATCTGTAGTACAATTACTCTGGATTAGATCTACAACCATGTCCCAGTCTTCCTCCTACCGTCCCACAACAAGTAATTGTGAAGAATATGTCACTGATCTGATGCAAGCCCTTGTGTTGATGTAGCATGTCTATTATTCAAACTCGCCCTGGATCGGCTCTAAGACCGTGTACCGGTCTTCCACCTGCCGTTCAAAGAGGCGTGAGGTTGGAGTCCAAACGATATTTGTAGACGCCGTGTTGAATGCTGGGCCAGTAAACGAAAAATTAAGCTGGCACCGAGCATCAAATAGTAATGGGATCCTACGAAATTGGTCTAATCCAGTCGCCTAAAATTGTACCTATTAATATGGCATTTCTTTGAGCGTTTCCATCGCTCTGACTTCGATGGCATCCTTATCACACGAATACCGTGAGAGAAGCAAGAACTTTTGGATATCTTGGTAGACGTAGTTGACAACTACCAAGATATCCAAAAAAATATGAGATACCCACGGAGATCGGGTAATAATGTTGACACCGTAGTCACGTCAGTTGAAACGCTCAAAGAAATTACCAATAATATATCATTTTCCATTTCCGCAGGTACATTGACACGTTCGCTGGGCTGCTCGCGGGGCAAATCCGCGTAAACGCTGCACCGCTGCATCTGACGCACGTGAGCGTGGCCGGTGCTCTTGCGCCGTCGTCCGAACCCACGATCGCCTTCCTCAAGATCTACGAGAATCTGGTCTGCGTCTATACTTCTGGTAAATGCTCCTGCTACTTTGAGTCTCTTGTGTAATTAAACATGATTTGTCAGTTACCGTTACCTATACTCACATATCGTACATCCGATCAAAACAGTATTATCTCAAAATTCATGTAATTTTTTGCTAAAGATATAAGTATTCGTGATCTACAAATTTCGTAGATCTCGAATATACCCTTAACAAATACATTAAATTTAAGTTAATACTGTTTTGATCTTGGTGTGCGATATCTACCTATGACTTTTCTCCGTACTAAATACTCATCATTGCACTTCTTAATCACATCACCTAACAATAATTTTTCAACAAACATTTACACGTCTCCATCTAACATTTTGTTCTAATGACACTTAGGCAGGAGAACAAGAATTCAATTATAAAAGCCTCAGGATCCAATCGCTAGCGCTTGGTAGCGTATCGTAGTTTTCCCTCTCTGTCACTCTTGCATATTAGTGTGACAAAGACAGTTAGCTGCCTTTCGCTTACGATTGACGTTTAAGCGCTAGCGATCGGCAACTTGGCTAAGCACCCAGTTCTTTTGCCTCTTTGTACCATACACATTTGTTGTTGTAAAGCACATTCTAAGCACAAAATTTCATCAGGCTTGTACATGGTGAGCGGCGGCGGCTGGACGGTGGGCGTGGGCCGCCTCGCGCTGCGCGGCGACGTGCTCGTGCGCGCCTACCGCCGTCCCGCGCATGCGCAGCAGCGCCGCCTCGTGTTCGCCTGCCAGTTCCACACCTGCGCCGTCGCCGACCACACGCTGTCCTTCACCAAGCTGCAGCTGGACCACGCCGCGCACGGTGACTACCCTCTAGTGTGATGCATGGTGTTCGCCTGCCAGTTCCACACCTGCGCCGTCGCCGACCACACGCTGTCCTTCACCAAGCTGCAGCTGGACCACGCCGCGCACGGTGACTACCCTCTAGTGTGATGCATGGTGTTCGCCTGCCAGTTCCACACCTGCGCCGTCGCCGACCACACGCTGTCCTTCACCAAGCTGCAGCTGGACCACGCCGCGCACGGTGACTACCCTCTAGTGTGATGCATGGTGTTCGCCTGCCAGTTCCACACCTGCGCCGTCGCCGACCACACGCTGTCCTTCACCAAGCTGCAGCTGGACCACGCCGCGCACGGTGACTACCCTCTAGTGTGATGCATGGTGTTCGCCTGCCAGTTCCACACCTGCGCCGTCGCCGACCACACGCTGTCCTTCACCAAGCTGCAGCTGGACCACGCCGCGCACGGTGACTACCCTCTAGTGTGATGCATGGTGTTCGCCTGCCAGTTCCACACCTGCGCCGTCGCCGACCACACGCTGTCCTTCACCAAGCTGCAGCTGGACCACGCCGCGCACGGTGACTACCCTCTAGTGTGATGCATGGTGTTCGCCTGCCAGTTCCACACCTGCGCCGTCGCCGACCACACGCTGTCCTTCACCAAGCTGCAGCTGGACCACGCCGCGCACGGTGACTACCCTCTAGTGTGATGCATGGTGTTCGCCTGCCAGTTCCACACCTGCGCCGTCGCCGACCACACGCTGTCCTTCACCAAGCTGCAGCTGGACCACGCCGCGCACGGTGACTACCCTCTAGTGTGATGCATGGTGTTCGCCTGCCAGTTCCACACCTGCGCCGTCGCCGACCACACGCTGTCCTTCACCAAGCTGCAGCTGGACCACGCCGCGCACGGTGACTACCCTCTAGTGTGATGCATGGTGTTCGCCTGCCAGTTCCACACCTGCGCCGTCGCCGACCACACGCTGTCCTTCACCAAGCTGCAGCTGGACCACGCCGCGCACGGTGACTACCCTCTAGTGTGATGCATGGTGTTCGCCTGCCAGTTCCACACCTGCGCCGTCGCCGACCACACGCTGTCCTTCACCAAGCTGCAGCTGGACCACGCCGCGCACGGTGACTACCCTCTAGTGTGATGCATGGTGTTCGCCTGCCAGTTCCACACCTGCGCCGTCGCCGACCACACGCTGTCCTTCACCAAGCTGCAGCTGGACCACGCCGCGCACGGTGACTACCCTCTAGTGTGATGCATGGTGTTCGCCTGTCAGTTCCACACCTGCGCCGTCGCCGACCACACGCTGTCCGTTACTGAGTTGCACTGCTTTCCATTTTTAGCAAGGAAATATTACATTACTGCATACGACGGGGAACCAACTTTTGCAGTCTGACTAGGTATATCCGGATAAAGATACGAAGCCTGCAAAGTTTGGTATCCAGGCGAGGCAACAGTGCTTTTCTCAAACTTGCAATAAAATTAAAAAAAATCATATGTCAATAATGATACCCAAACAATAACGAATCTATAATCTACTACTACTATTTATTTTGATGTAGCCTTTTACGCGATAGGTAACTTCTAGTTTTTTTTACGGTTAAATTAATGATGTGAAGGGTCCACAGAAAAAACATGTCTAGTCAATTCAAGAAGGAAAACCATCTTACTTTTAACAGAATAAGGTGTGAATTTGCCCTGATTTTTTAAGCACTGGACATATTTTTTCCGTGGCCCTTCATGTAGTGTTACTTTACAATATAACTTGTCAAAAGAAGGTTACTTCCGGTGAGTATTTCCTTGGCCTCTTAGGCTTCCAAAAAGTAAGAAATTCCATTAGATACTTACCAATTTTATTTATTATTTAAGAGTTGTATGGAAAACTTCCCGGAAGTTCGTAATCGTAACCTCTTTTGTTACATTTAAATAAGCTTGCAAGAGCGTTATTGTATTCCGTTCATATCCTTTGATTTGTATTACAAACCGATACATGTCCAGGCCCCAATTTCACCACGTTGACAAGTGCTACAATTGTAAATTATCTGTTTCTCCAATCTAAGGCTACAGTTACCGCTTACCATCGGAAGGGCCATGCGTTTGTTTGCCACCAACATAAAATGTGGTCCAGGAACTTTAATAAATCAGCAGTAAATAACTACTTTTTTGCAAAGCAAAATTACAATTGTAGCGATATTCCGACATAAGCCGAACCTCATGTCAAGATTTAATGAAAATTGTACTAAACCTTACGACAATTTGTCACGGGTTTCGGGTAGCCTACGGAGGCCTGTGACGTCAGTAACAGTGATATTTTACAATTGTCACACTTGTAATTATAGTGAAATAGGCCACAGATCGGCGTCAAGCGCTTGTAAGCTCGGGCGTCCATGCGTATAAGTGCACCATGAAGGAATAAAAAAAATCTGATGTAAAAATCGTGCATAAAGTTTCACACAGCGTTATCTTTGGGTTTCCCAAGACCATACCTAATGCCTAATAGATTTACCTCTCCACAGATCCATCATTCCCGTCGGACGGCGCGGTAGAGCTAGTGTTCGCACGCAGCGAAGGCGGCGGCGGCGCGGCCCCGGCGCCGACGCCGGCGGCCCCGCTGCGCGCCGCTCCCGACGCGCTCGCCCGCGCCGACTCGCTCGAACACCTGCGGCCGCTGTCGACGCTCACCGATGATGATCCTGGTGAGTGCGCTACTTTATGTTTCCCTCTCCACAGACCCATCATTCCCGTCGGACGGCGCGGTGGAGCTAGTGTTCGCGCGCAGCGAAGGCGGCGGCGGCGCGGCCCCGGCGCCGACGCCGGCGGCCCCGCTGCGCGCCGCTCCCGACGCGCTCGCCCGCGCCGACTCGCTCGAACACCTGCGACCGTTGTCGACGCTCACCGATGATGATCCTGGTGAGTGCGCTACTTTATGTTTCCCTCTCCACAGACCCATCATTCCCGTCGGACGGCGCGGTAGAGCTAGTGTTCGCACGCAGCGAAGGCGGCGGCGGCGCGGCCCCGGCGCCGACGCCGGCGGCCCCGCTGCGCGCCGCTCCCGACGCGCTCGCCCGCGCCGACTCGCTCGAACACCTGCGACCGCTGTCGACGCTCACCGATGATGATCCTGGTGAGTGCGCAACTTTATGTTAAGAACCAGGATGCTTAGCCAAGTTGCCAATCGCTAGGCGCTTAATCGTCAATCGCAGCTAACTGTCTTTGTCGCTCTAATATGAAAGAGCGACAGGGAGGGAAAACTACAATACGCTACTAAGCGCTAGCGCTTGGCAACTTGGCTAAGCATCCTGATCCTGAAACGTCATATAACGATAACAGGCGACGTGTGTTTGTTTAGAATCTGTTATAGTATTTTATTCAACCCTTGTTTAATAGAGGTAATTTTTTTTGGTCAGACATTATTGAATTTATAGGCCGCCATGTTGTTTTTAACGTGACGTCATATATCCTATGTTACTCGCGACGTCATGAGGATTCTAATGATACCTTTAAAAATGGTTAAGCGGTCGCGAAGATTTGTTCTTTTAAAGAAAATATGAAACATACATACTGGGACTGAACACATATCACACTCTCCTTTTGGCAGTCGTGTCGTGTAAAAAAGGCGAGTGGCGTTAGTAACAATTTGAGGCGAAGCCGAGAATTGTTATTAAACACGCCACGAGCATCTTTTGACTCAGTTAAACAATCTTGCATACCTACAATACTTTTTCTACGACCACACACTTATTTTCTAATAAAATTGTAAATTTGAGAAATATTTTTATTCGAACACAATTTTATTAATAATCCACGTCGGGCGGGACGGCGGTAGACGTCAAAATTAAAAAAGAAAACTCCTCTATGGTTTCCTACTCATCAGAAATGATATTTAAAATTAGGTTGGCAGCCATGTTTTCATTGAGTCTTGTATACACGAGGTGTCTTAAAATCCAAAAAACGCACTGCGTGTATGCCCGAATGCGTTTATAGGGAATAGACAGTATAGACTTATCTTGACATCTATAAAGTAGGGGCTTAAAGGTGTGTTTAGGACTGTTTACATTCGTGTTTTATTCATTATTAAAGTACCTACTACTATGTTACAATTTTACAAGTTACCGGTACAAGTGCCAGTGCCCAGCCCAGCCAGAAAAATATGGGAACTTAAAAGTTTTAAACTCCTAATCGAACAAGCAGCAAATTAAAAATATTGTAAATAACATAGTGTAAATGTGGTAGGCTTGTAACAAAAACTGACATACGTCTTGAATCCTGTAACCACAGCTACAAGTGCAATTTTCCCAGTTATTTCGTTTACTACACACGTTCGATCGTTCGCTGTTGCAATGATACGCTTTCTGAGAGGTTCTTTAGAGTCTGGCCTGCTAATTCGCGATTCCTAAATCCTCAAAATTCGGGGAATATATCTTTGTCACTCCAACGAAGGAGTCATAAGAGAGACAGAGAAAATCCTTGAAATTTTTATGTTTCCCAATTAAAAATGTATTTCAGTGACTCGAACATGGCGGTTTTGTTGCTTGAAACTATAAGAATAAGAATGGTTTATTTGGTTCCATACAACACAGAACAATTAATACAAGTAAAAACATTAAGGATTTGAACACCAAAAAGGATGCCACTCAACATGTGTCGTGTCAGATGACACGACGCTGGTTTTCAGGGCAACCGAGCTAAAAAGTGAAAAATAAAAATAAAAATAACTAGAAAAATAGGTAAAACATAAAACGTATGAGTAAAATGCAATTTTGCTGCGAGAGTGACAAAATAGTATATTACGACACAAGTGCGACAAACATGAAATTTGAAGCAAGTGGTGATGTTTTAAATCGACACGAGTTGCGAATGTCCTTTTTCTACCTTTTTCTACCATCTGTACTAAAAACTAACTTTTTAGTACAGATGGTGCCTTTTTTAGGCTGTAGTGCGAGAAGTGGCTCATTTTACGTCAGGTTCAAAACTTCGGAGGGCCACCTGCACTTAAAAAACGTCGTACGAGACACGTGCAAAAATGTTTTTCGCACTTGTGTCGTAATGTACTATTTCCTAACTAGTGCGCAAAAACGAACTTTGCGCAAGCTTCGTCGCGGTAATTTCTCTTTTTGACGCACTTGCTATGAAACTGTGCTTAATATGAGTGAATCAAGTAACGAAGCCGATGTTTAACTCCTCAAGAGTGAGTTTTGGTGTTTTATTCATTTGCGTTATAATAATTATGTTCTCGCCCACTGAGGTGAAAAGTTGTATGTATCACACGAGAGCAAAGATATTTGTATCTCGTGTCTTTGAGTTCCTCACTGCACTCAAGATTCTAATTTTGAATTACTCGCTACGCTCGTGATTCAATTACAGAATCTTTCGCGTACTCGGGACTTAATATCAACACTCGAAACAAAAATCTACTTTGCTCTCTAGTTGAACAAATAATTATTGTTGACATTTTTTGTATTGTTTTTTTATTCACAAATCCGTAGAAGATGTACGTTAAATAAAATTGTTTAACCGATCCCACTATGGTAATTATATCAATAAAAATAGGTAAGTGAACATATTGTGCTACTCGAATGTAGATTGTAGCTACTCGAATGATTAAAATACAAGTTAGTTGCGTCATCATCATCATCATCATATCAGCCGAAAGCCGTCCACTGCTGAACATAGGCCTCCCCCAAAGATTGCCACAATGACCGGTCCTGCGCCACCCGCACGTTGTATTTCATTTGCGTATTTGCGTATTTTCATTCAGTTGCGTATTTCATTCAAATTCGACTTCATGTTTTTAGGGTTCCGTAGCCAAAATGGCAAAAACGGAACCCTTACGCCGCGGCCACGACATCGGTCTAAGGCGACCGGCTTAGCGGAAAACGTATAGTGCTCCCTCTCGTACCTATATCGGCATCCCGCTCGCACTCATGGATTCGCTCGCCGCTGTTAGCCTTAGACCGATGTCGTGGCCAGGGCATTATAGATTCGTCATGTCCGTCTGTCCGTCTGTCACAGCCGATTTACTCGGAAACTATAAATGCTACAGTAACAAAATTTGGTAAGGATATGTGTTGTATGAACCGCTACAGGATTATGATACTAAATTGTAAAAAAACCATTGGGGTGGGGGGCCCTCCATACATGTAACTGAGGGATAGATTTTTTTTTTTAGTTGTATATAAGCGTGTGGGGTATTAATAGTAAGGTCTTTGAAAATGATATGAAGGTTTATAAATCTCATTTTTATTTAAGCAAATCGTTTTCAAGATATCAGCTCTCAAATTCTGAAAAATGTGTCCCCCCCCTCTATTTTTTAAACTACGCGATATAAAATTCTAAAAAAATATATGTTATGCACATTAATAAACTCTATCAACGATTTTTGGTTTGATTAAATTATCTCTTATAGTTTTTGAGGTAGGTTGATTTAACTGTATTTTTTAAATAATAAATTGATAATGGTACGGAACCCTTTGCGCGCGAGTCCGACACGCACTTGGCCTGTTTTTTTTAATTACATAGTTCATTTATAAATTCGTCGAGAATACGCTTCAGCGACATCAAATGGTTATGTACATAGTAAGAAACTATCTAACATTTTACAAGAAAAAACGGGCAAATATGTAAAATCATATTTTAATTCATCTCATAACTATAGGTTCTTTGTACAAATTTGTCACTCAGCATGATTTAAACCTTCCGAACATGTTTAAATGTTGCCCGTATACATTTTCAATAAAATGACTTGTAATTATAGTGAGACAAAATAATTAGCATTCTATTTATTAACTTTAATGTGGAGCAGAAAGATAAAGTATCCAATTAACAGCCACGCAGGTAGAGCCGGTAACCGACATGATTATTTGAGGCGGCATCAGTTAGAGAGGTCGTAGTCTGTGGTGCCGCAGGTGTGGGGCTATTTTAGTGAACTAGATCCGCCCGAGACGAGCGCCGGCCGCACGTCGCCGCCCGCCCAGTCGCGCGCCCGGTCCTACGCACCACGCACTCGCGTCCCATGCGTGTTTAACAAATCAAACAATATTGTCATCTATGAAACCCTTCAAATAAACAAAAATATATAAGTCCTTAGATTTAACAAAGTTTTATAAGTTTATCTTCGGTGCTCAGTGTTCCTTAAATTTCGCTCGACGACAATCGGAAACGAGGTGAGTAGGACAATACAAGTTTACACTTTGGAACAAATCGACTTTTACACAATCCGGCGCCTACGCATTTCTTTAATTATCTCCTCTTATTACTGACAGATACGAATACGACCCTTTTAAAAAATATTCAATAAGTCATCCAAAAGTGTGTCTAAGTTAAGTGGAAATAAACAAATGCTCATCATATATGTGAACAATGGCGTGCTTATTAAGTGAAACGGACGATGCTTTGTGAGGCTTCAAACAAGATCTGAGTATGGAAATCAGTTCCGCTGGGTGTAGCGGCGCCTGCGGCTCTGGTTAATTGACCGGCGTGAAGAATCGGTGATGGATGTCCACCGCTCGTCACCGCGGCGCGGGCGCTGCGCCTATCGCCTGATCGCCTCCCTTAGCCGTTATTACAAACGCTTTAGAACCTAGGCAAAACTTCTGCTGTAACCCTAATACTTACGTCTTCGTAACAACTTTGCACAATCGGAGATCACTGTTACACTGGTTTCTCGTTTAAGAGATCGCTTACCGGGCGGTAAGGAACATCAGCCCTTTCGTCACACGTCAACTTAATTCGATTCGACGGGCCCGACGAGATCACTGACTCGCACCGACTCATGTGTTAACTTTTGCCCATAGAAAGCAAATCTGGTCTGACGTCACCGATTCGATTACTTGCAGTGCGGCGACTTTTGCGGATTCATGAGAGTGTGATAGATAGGGAAAACTTGGACCTTGTTCATGCGTGTCGTATTGGACTCCTAATCACTGACGTCTATGCGTCTAATTAATCTGATCATATCGTTTTCATCAATTGTACATACTACTTTATGTAATAGATGTAGATACAATTATATGCTTGGCTAGGCATATTGTCTACTTTTTGTTTAGGTAATAAATTCCATACCAAATCGTATCATAACCAAGGCATAAATACATAGAATACAAACTATAGAAACTACTAGTAAGTATCTAACATATATGTAAACATATTTTATCATGTTTGCTTTCAACTTGACGAACAGTTTATAGGTATCACAGGTGTGCTAGTTAAGGTCGTGCCTTTACAGAATCCATCTCAAACAAAATCTCGAAATATTTGTGTGAGTGCGGAAATTAATGTTAGTTATGAAAAGTGTATTAAGGCTAATGTCTTATAGACTGGTATTTCCGATAAACCTGTGACTACAAAATAGCGCGCAACAGATCGCGAAGGTTTGTTTAGTTTACTTCGGTATGTTTCATACTCGTATCATAAAGGTTTGAGCCACCGAGGTCACCGTGCGGACCGCTCGTTAAATCATCTAACTAATGGAATATCGGATCGAATTCAATGTCACGTTCATTTAGCTGGATGAAACCTAACTAACGTTCTCGGGCAGTACTTACACTCCCTCTAATTAGTTAAGTAAGAGATAATGTTTACGGTTAGTTATAAAACTACATATGTGACATTAGGTCAGCAGGACGGCGCGTCGTGTTGATAGTGTAGGTACAGTCACCTGTAATAATATCTCGCGCAACGAGACGACGTAAACAGGTATTTGTGCCTACTATTATATTTGTGCAACTAAAACATTTGAAACTTAAGTTATTCTTGTTTCGTTTTCTGGCATGAGTACCTACTTAATATTGTATGAGGCAAAAGCCACACTAAGGCCGTATGCTTTCACGCGCTAGCTGGAGATTGAGACCCATTTTTCGTTTTCATGTTTGTGTTTCTTTCGAGTTATAAGTTATTGTCGATATATAATCGAACAGATAAAAGGCTGTATCCGAGTACAGTCAAGATAAAATATATAATACAGATGCGAAATATTTATATTTAGGTATACAGCTCTTACTAATAATCTATCTAATCTTTTACCTTAACTGTGCAATAAAAAGGTTTCAATCTAATGTTCCGGTATATTTTAAGGGTTTTAAGATACGAAACAATCGAAAAAAACTTATTCCTTATTAACGCCAGCATTACCTATTCTGTTTACATACCCAATTCCAAATAAAAATCTCGTAGATAAGCTATTTATTTACTTACTTAAACTTAATCGTAAAAATAAGTAAAAAGTCCAAGAATTGTTGTGGCTAAGGCATATTTGTTAGTGTCCTAATGAAGTTTGGTACCTAACCATACATCATTGAAGTGATGAAAACTTTAACGAAATTATTTAAATTGTTCGTCCGACCACAATATTTATTCGAATCTTCAAATTATGCATTTTGATGCATATCTTTACCACAAATGGTTATTAAAGAAACAAGAGTCGGAGATAGTATAGAACTTTGTAAAACGACTACATTAGGGCCGGCAAAAAGACATAAAAACCCAAACTGGTTGCGATTTGAAGCCAACAAAATGCTAAAAGATAAGGTGAAGCGAGCGAAGGAATAACAATTTGGAGCCGGGGTATAGCTTAGATTTTCGTAGAATGAGCAGGCGGGGCGGGCCGGTGAGGTCACCATGACCGGGCGAAATACTTATGAGGTTACCTTCGGACAATGATTATTTATTTATATTAAATAAAATTTCTTTTCATTCTTTATATGTATTTAAAAAACTTTTATGGTAGGAAGATAGTTTGGTTACCTGTATTTATCATTTCACATTTAATTAACAGAAATATAACCAGCAGATCAGTTTATATCACTACAATACAAGTTAGTCATCATATAAATGAATTTAGTAAGATTTATGTCCTTTAAATGTCTCAAATGTGCCATTGAAACTGTCAGGGTACCTATTCGTGATTTTCTCATCAATGTTTTGACAGTGGGCGTGACATGTCCGTCGTACGGCACACCACGGTCACGCCAATATTCATCAGCTAACGAACAGCGGACAATAAATCTTGCCCGCCATTGACACGGTCACTTTCTACCTCTATTGTGCCGGCCCTAACTTATTTTACTCGTAGAAACCTTATCAAGGGCTCTACATTCTTCTTGTGTTAAAAATGGAATGAAATGATAAATTATGAGCGCATCTACGTAGGTAGTTTATGACTTTACATCAACATTTTTATGTTACCATGGATGGAATCTTAACCCTGAAATGGCTTAATGTTGACTAACTCATACAAGGTTTTGTTCTACGACGAAATCATTGGATGAGTTTCCCCGTCAATTTAGGTTTTTGTTTGAAACCAAGTTCCGTTTCTTCACTTGGCATCGTTAGCCGGAGTACTCTACCTCATATTAAATACAAAAGGTGTGGTACTTACCTTTTACATGATCCTAAAGAAAACATAGTAACTGTTAGTGGCAGTTATATGTAGCTATACTCTTCACTAGTGATAAGTGCTTTTTTGGGTAGTCATCGATTCATTAGTTAACTAGTACATGATGATGACTTATTTTGATTTTGTTGTCATATCATAAGTATAGAGTAAGTAGGTTAACTAAATTAATTCAATCAAGAATATGTAATCCCATTTTCGCATCTGGGTTTCCACATGCGCAGGGAAGTAGAAGACTCTATTCATATTAATCTCGCATCCATATGATAAGTAGTGCGCGGAAGCCGCCAACGACAATAATTATAAAACGTCACACTAAGTAACTCGTTTGGCTTCATTCCAATATTCTAAGGACATAATTGGAATAAACAACTTACCTTATAAGCACCCAATTAATTGCTCCAAAACGATTTTTAGAATACGTCTCGAGATTGTGAATATTACCTATTAAGTAAGAATGGGTATGCAAAATAAGTACCTATAAGTATGTACCTATATTATCAAAGATGTGTTGAGAAAATGCAACGGTAGGGCTCGCACCGTCGATCCGTGGGGAGCACATCCTCTTCCTGCGCCGGCGAGCGTTTCGTAACACTAGCCCGAACCAACATGTTATTTTGGTTGACATCACAGAAATAACCGCATCTTCCTTAACAGCCGACGCCGACGGTCACCAGACGCTGACGTTGATATCTTTACACTAATTGCGTTATTGACAACCCTACTTTTAGTTTAGTTGTGAAATCGACTATCCATTACACAGAATGAATGGAAATTAAATTGTCTACTGATTTCAATGATATTTTAATTTCATTTTCTTTCATTTGTCTCAGGTCGTGAAAGGGTTAATAATAAAATATCGGGTAGTATTTTTATGACACTCATATCCCATATGGCCCTTATCCATAGAATTATCATATTCAATTAGCTAATAATCGAAAAACACGGGGACATTATACAAATAAGCCGTGGAGACACGATGGTCCCAATACCTTTTTTGTAATCTGTACCTATTTGCTTACTTGTTCGGCAAGTTTGAGAATCGTAAACGCGCTTGTTCCGCCAAAATGTTAGCCTAACCTGACAAATACTTAAGTACCTAATATTTCGGTACGTTTCACTAAATATATTACTTTTTATACTTAAACGAGCAACTTATATACATTTACATGTATCTATACCTATGTAATGAAACGTACGCTAGTTAGTTAACGCAGTTAATCCTAACCTAACCCATCTACATTACTTAATTATTGGGATCTCGGAAACGACTGTAACGATTTAGAACAATCTATTCTGTCTAGCTTCGTCTTATCTCTAAGTAAAACACGTGTTTTGGAGTTAGTGGGAAAAGCTCGGTCGCCCAAGGAGATACTGAAATTTGGCATATCAATGTAATATGTTAATCTTTAACAAAATTTAACGCTCCAATTAATAAGCTGCTTCTAAAAATGTGTAGGGACGTAGGCAGACTGAATAAATTATTTTAAAATTATGCGAAGATAGGCCCTTCATTAGGAGGTCACTTCCTTGTTTAGTTGCCTTGAATAGTCAACTTGTCTGCAAATTCCTCATCTTAGGAACCATTTGACAAAATCGAGGTTATCGTCATTACATCATCGCCTCAGCTGGATATTTTACTTAGATTAATTATTTGGCTTTGGCCTTATAAGTCTAAATTCAAATGTATTATAATTTATAATATGTAATTAAAACATGCCTGATTTACGAAATTAATTTAAGCTACTGCTGTACATAGTTTACTCCATTACTGAATACCACTGTAAGTAAGATTTTCCACGAAACAGTTTTTCCTCTCGTTTCTCCCGCTGTACAACGGTGTTATCCCACAGTCGTCGATATAACGGGAAGCCATCCTAATCCTTTTATGGCCGACTAGCACCCGGTTGCACCGCACCTGCGCCTCTGACGAGTGCATGCACGCGCCACTCAATGAACCACAAAGCACATTGATGATAAACATCTGTGAACACTCTTTACTATACTTACGATGTGAACGAACTGTCTTTGGACGAAATGCAAGAGGAAATTGCACACATTACCACCGGCTTGTTAGGAGAGGCCACGAGACGCTTATTGGAGCGAGTCGGATCCAATTTAGAAGCTGTCATTAATTAAACCGAAGCAAAACTGATTGGCTTGAGTCTAGGCGCTTGCGTTGATTAACTTGGTTACGAAACATACGTACTTACTTATGCTTCTTAAGTTTACTACAACTTCTTTTACATAATTTTATTACCTAAGTAAAGTATCTCATTTTTATCTAATTCAAATTTAAATTACCATGTTCAATTGGACCAAAAATAGGCAATTATTTATTTTTGTTATTAAGTTACTAACAAGTATTACGAATGAGAAATTGATAGTAGTATGTGTCGTAGGTGAAAACAACGGCAGCGCAGAAGGTTCCGGGTCGGGAGGCGAGGCCGGGGAGGGGGCTGAAGCGGCGCACACATTCGGTCCCCTCGACGGGTCCATCTACGCGACAGTGGTGCGCGCGGGCGGCGGGCCCGCGTCCCTGCTCAGCGCGTCCATGGACTCCGGCATCTCGTCGGCGGGGCGGCGCGCGGCGCCCAGTCCGCCCGACGAGCTCGACGCGCTGCTCGGCGACATGCTGCGCACCGTCAGCGCGCTGCCCGACCCGCCCGGCGCGCCCGCGGCCGCGCAATCGCACGCCGACCGCGCACCCGACATACCGTATCACGCGCGCGCCGACTCGGCTCCCTTCACTTACGGAGCGCCCGGCCTGCGCCCCGGCATGCTGCGCGCTCCCAACCGCCTCGCCAGCCCCGAGCTGGTGCGGCGAGCCCTCGGCGGCGACCGCTCCTACAGGCCCATCGAGGACGACGACGACGAGCGTGTCGCTACCCCGGAACAGCCGTCCCCTGCCACTCCTGTTTCACCGCGCACCCTTCGAAAACTCACTCATGAGGATGTCACCACCACCACTACTACGTTACCACCGTCGACCTCTCCTCTGCGAAATGGAAGGTGAGTTTTACCAACATACAATTTACCTTAGAATGTTTTAGCGTTTTTCAAATCTCGTTACTCGTAATGTATCTTAATTGAGTAAAGTATAATGATCCAATCTAACCGGTTACCGAGGGGAAGGAACGAATGCAAATTTTAGTTATCTCATGGTGAAATAATAAAATGTAATCAACTCAGGTGGTAGTAATAATAAAATGCTCGTAAAGCGGATGCACGGAGATAAGGATTAATGCTTTATAAATAATTCAAAACCGATCACGCGATTAAAATAAATCACCCGTCTTTTTTGTGCAGGCATCGATAAAGAGGATTTCGTTTTATTATTCCTAAGACAAATTCTCCGTTCGTTATAACTCCTTTAAAAACAGACTGGTTAAGGTCATCAAAAAGTTGTGTGAAGTTAAAATAAAAAGGGATCTGGCGTATAATGTAAACATGTGTTGTCGAGCAGTAGGCGGCGGCCGAGGCGCTGGAGGCCGCGGCCGCCTACTGCACTCCTTCAACTCGAGCTACTGTTTACTCTCATAACCTAACTATTTACATTGTATTTTTAGCAAATACGGTTTATATTATAAATATTCAAAAGTCACCTTCTGGCAATGATCAAAGTTAGTTCGATTAGCTCAGCGTCAGCAAACACGTGCGAGATGTTTTATACTCGTATGTTCATAAATATTTTGGTGATTAATAACATAGGTATTATAAGAATAGATATCAGATTTTTATGTAGTAGGTACTAAATTTCCATTTAGGTGTAAATACCTACTCTACTTAGATTTACGAATCTAGGTATATGTAAAAGTACCTACCTACCTATTATGTACCATTACTTCTTTGTTTAGGATAAAATGTGAGTTTAGATTTAAAAATCCCTTGAATATTATGTAAAGCATAGGTATGCAGTATTTTTTGTGAATTTAAAAAACAACACAAACAATTAAACGTATTTACCTATATATCTACATAACGCAAGTATCAAGAGGTGCGGAATTGAATAGTCTCTTAATTTATTAAGCTTCGTTCCACTCGACCCACTTCAATGTCGATCAAGAAGAGCAATAAAGCTGTACCATAACCAATCTGGGCCATTACACCAAACCACAAACCCATTCCGTATCGATGTGTAGGTCATTTCGGACGTTTTATGGACTTGCCTTTACTAAACCCATTAATTGTATGAGACTCGCTCGATTGTTCTCCTTCCCCCTGTTTACTTAACACTGTAATGTACGTTAGGGCTGATTACTACAAACGAACATTAAAAATATACATGAAAAAATTTGATCCCGTCGATCATTGATGAATGCTGCGTAGGATCCTGATTTCGTGGGCGTTAATTGAATAACGAACAATGATCACAACAAAAAGCAACCATTCCTTGTATGCCGCTGTTGCGGTCTTTAAATAATCATTTGTTGCTGTATATGGCATACATATTCAAGGTGCAATCGTAAGATAATCTGAACCATAACTATTTAATAATGTATCTACCTTCAGATGTAGCGCATTATCCTTTGCCATCGTATTTTAATGGAAATGTCCGAAGAAGATACCTATCGATATCAGTACCAGCTTTTGAAGTTAATTGATAAACAAATCGTTATCTATACATACGAGTATGTACATAAACAACTTACATGGGTGCTTAGGACAAGTAACTACCTACTCGTAAAAAGTCCTGAAATTGAAGGAACGATTTCACTAATACGAACGATTTTATTACTAAAGTAGGTTGAGACTGAAATGCTTCCATAGTCAAACTATATTTATGTAAAATAGTTTTGTGGAACCATGAATGATAACTATTTGTATTCTTGTTGTGTCGTAAATCAATATAAAATATAAAAAAAAACGAAATAACTGCTACATATTAAATAAAAGTAGGTATCTTTAGGTAATACCTATAGGTATAATGCTTATAAATTTTGTCAAAGAAGCATTGGGTGTATAAGCAACATCTATACTACTACTCTATGTATACAGTTTGTTAGACTCTAGATAATGGCCAATCACCAAGTGTGTCAACATTAACAAGGAGCAAATTACTGTTATTACTGCAACGCGCGTGTGTGGCGCAGGCGCGACAGCATAATATCGTACCTCCGTGAGCACATGTGGCATAAAGGCTCCTGTTTTCTTCTTATACATAGTCCCATTCAAGCTAACAACGCCTATTCAAATATCTCGAATAGCAAAGTCTACAAAGCGTCCATTCATGAAATTTAAAATGAAATGTAGCGGTAATCGGAACGGTTTATTTACATTTGATAATATCTTGTTTTAATATAACACGTTTTTAGTATTAAGTGGCTACTTAAGCCTAATGTCATAACGACATGTGAGATTATAGCTGTCGCATAATGCGTAAACAGTACCACATGTCGGCTATCTATGATAGACAACAAGATAAATGACTATAATAGCGATCGATATCTTGTCAATCAAAGAGACGTTACAACGCATTGTAATCAAATCAATTATTCTGAAAGGAGCACTTAGAAATTGCGTAACTTAAACAGAGACGTATTATCACTAAGTCTGTTTTTTGTTCTATAGAGGTGTCAAATTATTCTAAGCGTTATTAATAGTCGCCTTCTTGTTTCATAGCAAACGGCGGCGTGCCGTTATCATGAGACATACGATACATTAGCTTCCTGAGAAACCTACGCGAATTGAAGTTCTTATTACTCGTATATAGGTATCGTATAAGTATAACTAGGTGTCGTATGTAAATACGAAAACAATTGGAATTCGGAACTCTAGGCCCTTGGCTACTGTAGAACCATCTCAAAATGACAAGTACTAAAATATTTCTCACAATTTGATTGATATGTTGATAGATAACATTCTTCGTTAAGTACATAAGTAGTTTCCGAGTGGCCTAAGGGTTCTACGAGTAATTGGTTAAAGAAGAAAACATCTTCATTAACAAGTTAAAAACCTGGTGAGTTGATGACACGTTAACACCTCACCTACATATTGGATGCAATGAATATGCAATTCATGCATTTTTTTGTCTTGACATTTGATGCAATATATTAATGTTGTATTTTAATATCCGGAAGTATGGACGTGAATTAAGTTAAGTGACGGGTGTGGGCCGCCGGCCGCGCCGTTCCGCAACATTACGCACAACCACAGTATGCGCTTCGGCCATAGACAACTTATCATAGAGTTCGCATAATTTAGTTCCTATACGAAGAATCGCGATCATCACTCGTGAACGTTAAACTTTAAATATTACAATATATCGTAATTATTTAATATATTAGTTATTCTTGTACTAAGTGTATATTTGTGATAAGAATGAACAAGTAATAACTCGCACGAGATCATACCTGGCCCGGGTCATGAGACACATTATATCTGGTAGCCTTGATCTGACGTCATGGTTACCATAGAAGTCTGATACCTAGTGCGACCCGATCCGGTAGCCCGGTACGAACTAGTGTGAATAGTTTACTAAGTCTTGAACAGCTATGCAAGATATGGGGTTGTGGTCTGATACAAAATTATGAAATTAGCACGGATTCGACTATTATGAGATTTATGAGCTATCTAGTTGGTACGGGTAAATCAATCTCTGATTCAGACAAACTGCTTGTTGCGAATTATTTATGTGGCGCCTACTGACTGATCATGATCACTAAACTGCATCTTGGACGGCTCTTTCCTAGAATGTCTATTTGCTGACAATTTAGAAGTTATAATACTAGTAAGATATCTTTCGTAACTCCCACGCATATGGTCACGAGAGTCTTAATCAAAGGTGCCTACTTCAAACAAATATTGCTTAACATAATGCGCTAAAGCAGTTAGGCGTGCCATACATGTGTCGACTTATGAGAGTCGAGTTGGTCAGCTTGTAGAAATTGATTTGGAGCGATGGCGTGTGATTGCGTCGCCGCCATTGCGACCCGAGCAAGTTGCTATTTCGAGATAAACGTCGCCATAAACGGGCGCCTGTCGACCGAGCCATGACCAGCCTTGTTAATCCCGCCTATTGCCAAATATTCGCCTCAAATAACCACTATAATTGCGATCTCGAGGTACCAGATAAGTACGAATAATCAGAGATCAAACGTGGACTGGTTACTTTGAGGCAAATGGTCGGTACGTAACAGAAACATGTTCAGCACCCAGTGGTATCGGTACCTCCCATACATAGTGCCTGCCTATAATGAAATACGTGCCGTTTCTTAACTGATTTACGCTGTTCCTGTTTAGCAATAGCAAAGCAAGAATATGCTTATAGGCCCTGCCTATAACTATCTAGTAGCTAAAACATAATCCACGTTAACACTCTGTTAACTTAGATAAATACATTATTTATAGCATGCATTCCATAACCTATTCTAATTAACAACTCATGTTGTTATGCGTTGTGGGATATCCTCGCCGCCCACTATTGCATACTTGGGTATAGGTACATTACATACTTACCTATAGACATAAAAATATCCGTAAGTATCTTCACCATATATGCATTCATCGTCAAGTCCTACGCAAAAAAATGTTATTACGTGTGCCATCTGTACAAACAAGCTAAAAAATATTAAGTACTTATTAGGTACGATAGTAAATTGTTGTTATTTAATTTAGGCAAACGACCTTACCATTTCTATAACTCATACTCGAAAAAGAAGCAAAGGAATTACTTAATTAAATATGCCTAATGTTGTTTCAGCTGGTTGAACGGGAACGCGGAATGGATCGACCGACCTTCAAGCAACGCTCGGAAAGCGATTGAAGAAAATGGAACGTGGCGATCTGCTAGCACCTTGGGGTGGCATGAAAGTTCCAGGGCACGAGAACCGAGGAGGTCAGAGAGCGCCCTGGAAGGCGGCACGGGACTGACGTGGCTACAGCGGCAACAGCAAAAATTACGGGAGAGGAAAGAAGCCAGGGAAAGGGTCCAAAGGCTACCTCTTGAGTGGGATGCCACCTCTCGGAATGTTCGTCGCTCTGCCAGTCACCGGTAATTATATCTTATCTATCGACTATTATTTTCCAAACTACAAAATTTTACCGTTGAGACATAACAATAAACATGGGAACGTAATAATGCAATGATCATTTAGTATGATAAATAGGGCACTTAGCTGGTTTAGGGAATTGAAATATTTCTCTTACAACGTACAAATAATAAATAATGCGTACGTGAATTGTTATAGAACTATCTATGTAACTTCATAGCGCATTGGTAATTATTATACATCCTTCAAAACTATTTGTTGGTGTAAACATTTAGTAAACTAAATTCGTGTTATTATTTACAAACTCTTTATCGTTACCTGTTTTGATTTTGTCAGCATGGATGGTTACACAAGCGATACAACAGCGTTTGCCGACGACGATGACGACTTCAGTGTTCCATTACATGTCAACACATTACGAACTCCTCTTAGAAACGATAGCATCAGTCCACAAGCACCTGACAGGTAAAAACCCATTAACATATCCCAATGCCCACTTGCCCACTTGCACAATCCAGGGTTAACCAATTAATCCGGAGTTAATCGGTCAAATCCATACATTAGTAACGCTTAATTCCAGGTCAGTGACTAATCCTGAAGGGTACAAATGGATTTATGTTGATTAGTTTATCGTTCTCTATATTATGATTGTGAACAAGAGACCTCTGCGATTTAAAGATAACGCAATTTACGTAGAAACACACTTGTCCGCTCGTTGAAGAATAGTATAGGGACAGGTACACCTATACCTATGTCACAATAATGCGTTACAATAATATGTAGTGGAGCAGGCATGCTAAGACCAACATTCAGGACAAAGCTGCGATGTCCAAGCAGTTAATTTTAATAAATTGATGTAATATTTGAATTAGCTCGAGTCGTGACATATATTGCTCGAAATACTGTTATTTTAGTTTTATTTCGTAGCAGTGGTCCTTATTATTTTCTCCTTTATTGTATGTTTGCAGAACCTCATCTAGGAAATTCATGTTCGAAAAGATGACGATGCGCGAATGGAGTGGCAGCAACACGGCCGCTCCTGCAGCGCCTGGTCTCCTGTCGCTAGCGGAGCCTGGCAGCAACGACACTATTGTACGTTTTTATTCTTTATTTTACAAATAATCGCATAAGTACCCTATCGCACATTACGCGGGGTCGGCACTGTTGTTGTATTCTTCCTATCTATAGTTCAACATTTCAGCATTTACCTATAGCTACTCCGTTGTTCCTCATAGCTATCGTCTAACTATCCCTTTACGAGAATTGAATTGAATTTATGAAAGTCTACATTTAAATAGGTATGTGATGTACCTAATAAATCATCCGATTGGCTTTCGATTTGACGTTATCAATGTAAGTTTTCCTTTGCCACTCTAATAAAGCAAATACACAAGCTAAATTAAGCGAATCGGACTTGTGGGAGGCCTACCCACGTTTCTTTCCGGCAAAACAAGCAGCTTCCTGTAAACAAGCTTAATAGGTACCTAAATAAGTCGGTGCTAATGGCACTGTAAGTAGCAATAATCACAGTATCAAATTATTTGAAATTAAAGAAACCTTTGATAATGAAAAACTAGTTTTCCCTATAGCTTTGTGGAACGCCTCATTCAGTTGTATAAGGCTTTATTTTTTTTTACAGTAGGGGAAACTTGCCTAATTCGTACCCCTTAAGAGAAAGTGCTAAATATCAGGATGTATAAATAAGAAATTAATATGTTTTTGATATCAAAAGAATCTTTATTCATTTACTAATCGACTAAAGTAACAAATTAATTTTGAACTTCAATATATTCTGAGATAAACACAATTTTGAAAAAAGTGGAAAAAGTACGATTTAAGACTATGTATTCCAAAATCGTACCTCTGTATCCCTATTTCGTACCGGCGTCACTTAGTATGAAAATTAAGATTATATAATTATTTATAGTCTCATTATTATAGCCAACGATATTCAGGGATATTAGTAATATTTATTTAGCCACTAATCTTATTATATTGTAGACTTTCTTGCTTGCTTATTTCAAATTTAAAACTAACATTTTACGTATTTTTTTTCAATCCATAATTGTTTGTCGGACTGAATTTCATGGCATTGTCAAAAATAACATTACGAGAATTAAATATTTCTCGACTCCAGCACAATGTCAGTGGATCCAGACTTCATTGCGTAGGTACACAAATTATTGTCTCTTATTTTGTTTCCTCCCTACAACATGAGCTTGACCAAATTGATTTTTTTTTTAATTTCCTTTGTTAATATACACAGAGAGTTATTTCTATAACTTTACATGACTAAGTATTGTATTATCCATTGGTTATGTTTATCTTATACAGTCAAATAAACGATTATTCCTAAAACGTACCGGTACGAAATAGAACAAAGTGATGAGTACGAATTAGGCATAAGATAACTAAGATTTAAAAATTGCCGTATAAAAAAAATTGTGGTTAAACTGACGATAATATTTCTCGTAATTAATAGCGTAAATAAGTAAATAATTAAGCATAATACTTATAATTTACATAGCTAATTGCGATCAAAATTGAAATCCTTAAGAATCGACCTTAACTATTACTCGAAAACAGCGAAATTAATAACTTTTTGAATCATTTTCGATGGAGTGCCACTGTGGGGTTGTTTCTCGAATGATGTTACACACCGACCAAGTTGTTCAGTTTTATAAAACTTGCGCCGCTTCAGCAGTTTCAATTCACAAGATATTGATGGGGTACGATTTAGGCAGGAGTACGATTAAGGCAAGTTTACCCTACCTATTACAATTTCTCTATTTTCTGTTGAACTTTTGTATTTACTTATTAGATTAAGTACTTATCGCTCTACATTAGTCTACAGAATACTATGAAACTTCACATACACATTTTGGATGATTTGGTGCAACTTACCTACCACATGAACCTTCTTAAGTTTAGCGACAATGAGCCAATAACCAACCATTAAATTGAATGCAACCGCATAACGCAATAGGGATGATGACTGTAGTTAAAATAAATTATTTAACATTATGCACGACGTAATATGAAGAATTTATTACTAAGATGTAAATTGCAGTAATTTTTGTACAGAACTTCTATTTAATAAATCGAAAGAACTTTAAGGTGGTTCGTTTTTCATACTAATTGATTTATTCAAATATGGGTAAATGGAGCATAGTTTTACAATGAAACCACTTCCATCCACAATCATTTTGATATTTATTTGCGGCAAATTCTATTTCCGTAATAAAAATGGTCAAATAATAGCTTAAAACACTGCTTTATTTTAATACAAATTTGTCAATGTGTGGATCGGCGGCGACAGTGTCATACACGGCGTGTGCGTTAAAAAGCGACGTTGCCAGTTGACCACAAATGCTGCGTTGCCGCTCTGTCAAACCGAACGCATGTCGTGCAATTTGTTATTTTATTTTGTTCCATCAAACTGCATCAAACGGAAAGCGTTGCTAATGTTGCCTTATAGGTCATATATACACCCAATAGCCAACCCGCGTACTATTTTATGACATTCCGTATTCGATCGATTTGCTTGATATTTATATTTTGTGTCAGAAGACCATTTATTATAGAAAATATATACATAATAGTTACGTTTACGCTACTATTATATAGGTTGGACTTCTTTCTTAATGTTATTAAAATAAATGTGCGTAGGTACTAAATGATAGTCGCGTATAACTGAACGTATAATCCATTTGGCACGGCAACGTCGGCAACACTAAATTCAAACGTCACTCTTTCTTTCAAAATCACCGGCAGTCATTTGGTTACTTTGGTTTGTATAATTTGAATTGACGCTAAATTGCTAACGATTGTTTGAAATATTTTATAGCGTGGCATCTACAGTGATTTACATGAGTATGGTGCCACAAACGCCAAGGAAAGGCTATAAAAAACACCGATACTCGGGCTCGGGAAAAACTCGTAAGCGAAGCCTTGTAGAAATTATACTACCTATATTACGGAGAAATCAAAAGGTAAGTCCAGTAGAGTATTTTTCCTCCCTCTATTTCAACAGATTTTTATTACATATTTTCACTATGCTTATATTGCTTATATTATAATAAAAACATTTGTTGTTTTCGAAACAACTGCTCCACGGATTGGAATAACCCAGGAAACTTGTCATGTAGATAAATAGCAATATATATTATAAGTATAACATATTTTTAATGTAAATACCGGAAACGTTAGTTTCCCGAGGGATGATGACTTCCAGGCCTTCAACTTTTAAAACTATAACCTTTTTGTAGATACTCACTGAACCTGTTTTGAACCCAGGCTCCCTCCCTAACTTCGCAGTCAGGATCACCACCATCTAACTAGATAAAGCTGAACTGTATTTTTTATTCCAGTAATCATCAGACACCATTTTAACAATGAGTATTCTCATTTCAGATCCAAGGCCAACTGCAGGTGTCACAAATGACCGACGAAACTTTTATAGAAAACATGTTGCCAACACTAGTGATATTTTATAAAAACTGTAGGTATATTGACAGAGATAGTACCTACTAAAACCAGAAAGAATAAATAAAAATAATATGAAATGATGTAAATAAAACACTGAATTTATGAATTGATCTGTTTTCTTTATCTATGTATTCCGCGCGTGATTAGAATGGGAAGGAATCTAATAATTGAAGTGACTAGAAATATCAAATATATAACTATACATATATGAAACCTTGTCTGAGGTCATAGAATAGATTCCGTCCCAATCTGATTGTACACCTATTAGGTCATCCAGGTCCGGTTTTTTGTAGTATGGTCTATTCCACATTAACCATGCAAAAAATACCGGAACTGGATGCCATAACATCACCTGAAAACGTTTTTAAGTAAATAAATAAGGTTACCAAAATTAAACCTAGGTGGCTAGTTCAGGGGCCAATACCACAAAACTTTACAAGCATACAATTCTACAAAGTTGACAACTATTTTGTATGGGAATTTATACAATTTTGTAAAATTGTACGCTTGTGAAGATTTGTGGGATAGGCCACAGGCATTATTATCAAATCGGAATAAGAAAGGGATTCGGAAGTACTGTTGACACAACAAATGACACAATATTTACCAAGAAAAGAGTTGTTTATAGATGTAGTGAGTGATTAATTAATCTATTGTCTGTAAGTCTCTGCACTTAAGCCATGAATATATGAATATAACTATGAATATATCCTAGATTGACTTATACACTGTTGTGTCAACAGTACTTTCGAATCCCATTCTAATTGCGGTTTGATAATACTGGAATAATTGTGATTATAGGTAAAGTATCAATAAAAAAATAAAAAGTCTTATAAAGCAAAAAATATATATCTTGACTTGATATTACGAGATTTGAACCTTGGTCCTCATGAATGTGCGTCAGACGGATGACCGTCTGACGCACATTCATGAGGACCAGGAGTTGGATGACCAACTTAGACTAATCCAAGTTCAAAACACGTTCCGAAGAAATAAGCAATCAGTTTCGTCAACGAATAAGGGTTTGAATGTGTGTGTGCATACTTCGCAAGCGCGACAGCGTTTCGTATTTATTCAAATAAACTTATTTTGTAAATTAAACCTCATCTGAAATTTAGTTGGCCACATTAGAAATAGCAGTTTATTTTAGGCAAACACATCACTTATTAAAAATATTTCTATTATCATACATAAAATTTAAAAATACGTAGAATTCGCACCAGCTAGGCACTGTAACGCCATCTATTGGCGTAGTAGTGCCTAGCTGACCGTGACATTCCACCTTAAAGAATAGGTCATTTCGTAGTAGGATCGTTTTGACAGTTCGAAAAAAGAAGTTGATTTGACTTGCCAGTCATCATGCCCATTGATTGTCCAGATCCGGTCGCGCACGTCGAGCTGGTCGCGCTCGGAGTCGCGCGCGGGCACGCCGCTGTTCCCCACGCACCCGCGCACGCCCTACCCGCCCACGCCCACGCCCTCGCTCAGCGCGCGCCCGCCGCGCTCGCCGCCCGTCACCAGGTA
>JALPQI010003438.1:0-66383 GCA_025490895.1 Thaumatotibia leucotreta
TTCGTAGGTGAGAACGGCGGCGAGAGTCAGGTGATCGGGGCGTTGATCAAGAAGCATGAGGCTCAACTAGCGAACAGTCCACTCAGTATTCGGCGAGGATACCTGGACGTAGACGACGACGTCGCGGTGCATTCTGGTAAGCCATTCGTAATTTAATCACACGTTTACAAGCTGACAACGCTAACGAAACATTATTTATTGCCATGTTCCGAGGCCCGATCGTTGCGTAATTTTGAATAGCTCGATAACCTCGTTGCACCAGTGAGATATCGAGTCGTGATCGCTCTATAGTCAGGGCTATAATATTAAGGTAATGATCTAATCTTAATTAGAACAGTTTTCATAATGGGTAGGGTTCACAATACGTCTACCGCTTTTTTCCTAAAGACAATACTCTCGATGTGAACAGAAATTACCTACTCGTAAGTACGTTATGTCAGTCCGTTATGTAATGAGAATGTATCAGAGCAGTCTAGCTGAATATATGTTTGCGCAGAAACGCGTAGAAGCGGTTGAAGTGCGCTTAGTAAGCGTCCTTCAGCCCAACAGCACCTTAATATGAATGACTCCGCTGTTTCCGAGTCGTACGCTTCTTGACGACTCACGTTGCAAAACAATGCTCACTAATTGCACGTCAAGGAACGGTATGCTTAGTTTCCTTCGTCAAATTAAATATTATAATGCGGAAAGCTTTAGTAATACGAAAACAAACACAATTACTTTTAGCTTGTTGGCTTAGTATTTCATGTCCCTATTGTTGTCAGGGGTCGTTTCGAATTATTCCACTAACGCAATAAAATGAACTTTCGATTGTATTCGTTAAACATAAGTGCCATTACTCAAATACTCAGAAATAAGAGTGATACTTTACAGTACCAATAAACTGGCTGAGTTGTACTTGAATCGAATTCCATAGCAGAACGCTTTTGTTATGTATTTTATTTTTGCATAATGATAATATGCTGAGTAGGTACGTCAGAATAAAATTATAATTATTATAAATCTAAAATGACTCCCATTCTGTATAGGTGTATCTATCCTTCGACGGCTTTTTGAGCTTTAATCTGATCTTTGTCATTGTTCTTGTTTGTTAGGCAACTATTTTGGCTCATTAATTGTCTTTTAAGAAATTATATTACTCGTATACCTACCCATAACTTATCACGGACAATCTCTGTGTTTTGTAGTAGGTATATTTACGGTACCTTATTGTTCTATTTTGATTTATGGATTTTAGAACAATAAAAAAATGATAACAAAGTATTTATTATACAGTAAATCAGTAGTTATTCAGGCGGCGTTATCGTCACTTCCTCGTGGGCGGTTATCATCGCGTTATCAGAATGTGCAATTAGTGATTGCGGCTGCGAGACCGATCCACTGCCCGACGCTCCTTACCAAACAAAACAACACCGACGAAAAATGGAACGAATCCGTTTGATAACGTCACGATACTAATCGCTTATAGTTAAAGTAGGCAGACAAGTGCAGTAAGCAGTAGTAGCTTATGTGTGTATATGTACATATTATTCTGAGTGATGCAGGAGCGATAACCAAATTTTTTCTGCTTCCCGCAAGTGACGAAATCTATGCAAGTCTAAAATGAAGATAGATATCGCCACGCAAAGCTTTGAATAATTTTAGGTATTTCAAGCAGATATGGTGCATCCTTTCTAAGTTTTTTTTAAATATTTCTAGCTTGTTTATTCAACTACAATATTCTCACAATAACTGAGGTAGCCAATAATAACTCTAAAATGTCAAGCCATCATAAACTCAAAATATGTAGGCATTTAATATAATTTTTGATCATAATTCACTTTTTAATTCATTGACACGTGTACTGAATATGCAAGAAATCAATAATATTTTAATAAGCTGAAGTTGACTGGCGTTATTGCAGTGCTGGACAATTTTAATGAGGATGTCAGCTTCGGATATTGTGAAGCCCTCAAATGGCATGTCAGGCGTAAATAACATCGCAATAATAAAGGAGCTGCCGTTTCAATATCACAAAGGCTCACGTGGTATTCTAATTCCGGTGTACTTACGACCTTATTATTTCGCGGTGTGGCATATCTAATGGCTCCCTGTGAACATCTGTTGCTTCGCAGGCTTGCAATGGACGACTGTCTTTGGTATCGGCATCGGCACGTCCCAATATTCTAAACGATAATATTTATTGTGATACGAATTATTTAGAGATGACGGCATTTTTCCGTTTGCGTTTCCTTTCTTAACACGTTAACATTAATTGTATTCGCCATTTGCCATAAATTGAGATTCGTCAAGAATAGTTAGAGTCAAATTGAGTAGCGTTAGAATTAGAACCCGGAGTAGGTATGCAACATATTTGTATCGGTGTGGATTATCGAGCCAACCTATAAAAGGCGTTGATTACTACTGCCACCCTATTAATAAGAAATGTGTCGGTGCATAACAATCATGCTCGCTTACGTCGATGCAAGAAGCTATTGACGGAAATATTCTCAACGAAGCAAATGTCGAATTGCATTCATACTCGTAGGTAAGCGCATACATATTTACCTATGCCAGTTTTTTTTTTCATTTTAGTAACCAAATCGGTTTGCTCTAAGCCAATTCAGAGTTTATATAAGGTTGCTTGGATATTCGAGTTAGTCAATTAAAAAATAATAAAAACAGATATTGTAAAAGGCATACATTGGTCACGGGCCGCGTGCACGCCACTTCCGGCGGACGCAGTGCCACGCCATAAACAATACAACACCGTCTCTTGTCCGCGATACCTTGTATTGTGATATATCTATGTCAATGTTTATGTCTTAAAGCATTCACTTATAGTAGAAAAGGGCGAGCCTGGGAGAAGTGGGAGGGAATACCGCAGTCAGGCCAACTGTGTCTAGCTGTGGACGGTTAAACCAATTTCCGTCTTACTAACCAACTTAACAGCAATCGAACTGCATCAAGCCAAGCAATCAGCAACTTTCTTGTGAAATTGTCAAATAATTAGTACCATTTTATACGGATATACTATATACGTGTTAGTTGTTAGGCAGTCGCAGCCGCCGCCCAGGAAGACGATATCGGTCATCGTAAAAGCCACATTTTGGATTGGAAAGATGGGAATTTTGGTTTTTGTTAAAATAATAGGTACCTAAATAAGACTGATTAAAAACTCTAGCGGAAATTGTGCAATAATACTTTGGTATAAATTAAGACGCAAAATAAAATAAGCCAAAACATCGTTGGGCTGTATCGTTTTTGTTAAATTACTACTAATTAGAGTTCAATTTATATCATGTCCCATTCATTGCTTATGTAAAATATTAAACATAACATTGTCGATTTGTTTATTACGCAAGTTCTGTGTACCTACACCAAGACAATAGAAATGGATTTATATGTAGAACGCGTAGTCGTTAATTGTAATTTGTACATATTAGGTCACATCTGTTTGAGAATGATTGTTGTTTGCAAACAAATAACAATAATTGGATACTTCAGTTTTAACATTTCAGTATACTTAAAGTACTGGGGCCTATTTGTAGAAAGCTTGTAACTTGTAATACAAGCGGAAGTCCTTATCTATTTAATAGTGTTAAAAAGAGACTTTCACTTAAGCCGGTCACCTTAGACCAATGTCGTGGCCGCGGCATTAGAGTGCAAGTTTTCTGTCTTAGGCACTGGTCTCTGGGTAACTAATACTCGCACGGCGATGATAGCTGATCTGGGAGTATCGCCGTGTCTCTTTTTTTTACACGGGAGTATCTTTTGTTCGTGTTTATAGGAGATAGTTCATAGCTTAGTAGCTCTCGGTGACCAATGCCTTAAACTAATACTTTTCTTTTAATTTAAACTAAAGCAATCCCATGGGAATAATAACATTTGACTAAAATACGCACACTATCTTGGTATAGTCAAGCATCATGTTTTAAGGGTAAAAAGGTGTATTTGGAGGTTAGAAAGTTGTTTACAAAATAAAACAACTAAGGATGAATAGCCTGAATGGTATGTACGGGGATTGTCACCAAAAGGCCGTGGTGAAGAAGGACCTTGTTTGCACCCATTGTTTGAATCACGGCCATCGGTGCCACGCGAGGTTGACAAATATGCCTATTATCTATTATTATGCAACCGTGCCGCTGAAATTGGCATTATATGACTCGTAGAAATTTTAAGTCCGTTTTAATTTAGATTCGCGTACGATACGGGTCGTGCCCGTGTGCAACGCATGACGCATTTGCAAGGGAAATTTATGTTAGCCGCAACATGTTCCCCTTGCCGGGACTCCGTTATTTAATTAGCTTTTTTGACTACAGTTTTGTACAAATTGTATACGATACGATAAACAGTTTCACGCCTAAACGATTAATTTTGTTGTCGTTCAAATAGCCAGGTGATAGAGATCGTTCTACTGAATATTTTCATTGGACCGACATTTTATCGCGATTTAAGTAGTGGTTGGTTCCATTTTAAAAGGCATGGAGCACGAAAACTTCACTTTTTGACGGCCTCGATATCATCCCAGGACCTTTTAATAAGTAAATTATTTAAGTGAAATTTTGTATGTTAAATGTTTGTTGAATAATAAATTCGATCAATGACAATATAGTCTCAACTATCTGAAAAACTGTTACGAGTCATACAGAGAGATATATATAGTTCAGGTAAAGCCAGCCAGCCAAGGCTTGATAATGTATCATGCTTATTTTCTGTTGCATTCTGGATTCAGTAACAGCCAATTACGTACGAACTTAATTCATTTTAACTTAATGCATTTTCACACATTCGGCTTTTCGCTGCGTACGCAGTATGGGTACAAACATAATTATCATCAACCAGGGTGACAGTATCAGTAATGGACACGGACGAAATTATGTCAAATTGTACATTCAATATTCATTCTTATTTTAAGCTCATAAAGCCCAATGTGCATTAATTACAATGTACACTTCGTTTCAATGGAATTGAAACCTTCATCTAATCAATAATTTCGACACAGGATGCTACAAAACATGTTTTAAAAATATGTGCCTTGCCCACCAACCAGCCGAAAAAAGTACAGCAGTAGTTTTGCCACACTAATAAGTTTTGTTTGTTCAACAGACACATCATACGAGAAGGCATGTCGGCGTGGCTCGGCGCCCAGCACGCCGGTGCCGGGGGCGGCCGCACAGCACAGCCCGTCGCGGCTGGCCTCCTTCTTCTTCTCGAAGCGGTCGTTCCGGAACAATCCGCTCAAGCGCACAAAGTCAGCCACCAAGTTAGAGCGGGACCGCGCGCTCCAGGCCCCGCCCACACACCCGGCATCACATGCTTTGAGGACTTCCAGGTACATGTCTGCTTCTATGCAGCTGGCCTCTTTCTCGAAGGTCGTTCCGCAACTACCCGCTCAAGCACGTCAGCCACTAAGCTGGAGCGGGACCGCGCTGTCCAAACCCGGTTCACACACTCGGCATCACACGCTTTGAGGACTTCCAGGTAAACGTTTATTTTGGGGCAGCTTATTAGCCTCCTTCTTCTAGAAGCGGCGTTCTGCGACAACCCGCTCAAGTGCATCAAGTTGGAACGGGACCGCGCGCTCGAGGGCCCGCCCACGCACCTGGCAACATACGTTGAAGACTTCCAGGTAAATATCTGCTTTGGCGCAACTAGCCTCCTTCTTCAAGCGGTTGTTTCGCAACAACCCGTCCAAGCGCACCAAGTCAGCCGCCCAACCTGGAGCGGATCCGTCGTCCGGGTGCTTTCCAGACCCGGCCCACGTACCCAGTATTACACGCTTTGACGACACTCTGCTACTTTGGTGTAGCTATCCTCTTTCTCAAAGCGGTCGTTCCGCAACAACCGTTCAAGCACACCAAGTCAGCCACCAAGCCCGGCATCACACGCCTCGCCTTGAGTTGAGGACTTCCAGGTAATTGTCTACTTGCTTTACTACGGCTTTGAAAGTATAATTATGGTGAACCGGTAGACACAAAAACTAAGCGGAAGGCTAAAATACGAATACTAACTGAGCTAATTAGTGACACGATCAGTTTTTCAGACGAAATATTTTATTTTTTGTAGCTAGTATATTTCGGAGGTTTTTTAATAAATCACGGCAGCCACTAAAGATGTAGATATATTATGTCCTTGTCCTCTGCTGGAGTGAAGAGATGTTAGAGATCCTAGTTTTAGTGCGTTTATTTTTAAAGGTAGGTTGTCTAGTACCCAGTACAGTACCGACAATCTTTTATTAGTTTGGGCGTAGGCAAATATGATTATTCTCTTTGTTCTGTAACTTACACATTCTAATGAGCAAGCAGCCGATAAACAACTGTAGAAAATGCATAGTCAAAGTCGCGCTTTGTTATCACAAAATGCAACAAATAGAAACGATATCATCTAGGAAATAGTTTAGACACGGCTCAACTCTCGAGTTCGATATTGGAAAATATGGCTTTGTAAGCAACTAGTGTATTGTTTCTGACTTATTTGTTCTCTATCCTCTGGGATAACTTGCAATCTTTTCAAATGACTTCAATTCCAGGGTTCAAGCTCGACACAGCTGTAATTTCATGCCAGCTTCGCCTTGTAATCTACGTTAATTTATTCTGGAATGTAAATTCGAGTATATCTATATAACATATTGTATTTTATATGTAAAATTTTCATACTTTTATAAGACTACCTACAGTACCTTCTACAGGAGACCCATAGATACCCGATACTGTCGATGAATCTCTGCCTAAGGAAAAACATAAATAGTTTGATAATAAATATTATAGGTATTCGAATTATTGTAAAATTAGTAGCTTAGCAATTTTAGAACTTAGCTTTATTTAGTTTATTTAGACTGTGTGGCACTACGAAATGCAGCAATATTATCTAAATCGCCACTCGCTACTTTGAATAAGCTCAACTTCTCTTGCCCGCCTTCCTTGCCGCTTAAATCCAGTAATACTCTAAAATCCCTACGCTACAGAATTCCGACATGGTTTGAACTTGAACTAGACTGCATCCTACAAAGCGCCGGCCAGCAGAGTTAATTTGGTTAGGTTTCAATGCTATTCGTTTGTGCCCGTTTCATGCTAATTTGCGGTTTCACTCCGTACTCATACCGCTTGTTTACTTCATCAATCCTCTATTGAAACGTGACTGCATTCAGTAAAGTTGCTTTCTAAAAATAAAGGGACGGTTGCAAAAAATTGTATTTAGCTAAGGGCTAAAAACAAAACTTAACGTCACATTTTGAGTTACAAAGATACGCATGACTAACTTTCGTAACACAATGGAAACCATTGTGATTTTTGTTTTCATTGAGGCCTTAAATAATTGCGTACATAATTTTTGACAACGATCCAATTTACTGGATTAATTTAAATTGTTGATTCGTAATATAAATGAATGTATGTATGTAAATTCTTTATTGAACACAAAACATAGGTAAAAAAACACACAGAACAATTAGAAACTGGTACAAAGGCGAACTTATCCCTGTAAAGGATCTGAAGGGGTAAATGTAATTATATTCATAGATCTTGTTGCCGCAGTTTTACCAAAACATTTATCTAGAAACATGAATGTTTAGAGTCACAATAAAACTGTGTAAGCTATAATCTATAGGCTTGCAACAAGCTTGTTTCCTTGGCGTGTTTGCACTGCCTATATTCTTTATTGTTTCGTGGAACTAACATCAGATAGTATTCGTATAGACAGCGATAGAGATAAGAACCCCCTTATATGTACAATCCAGGGTGGTGGCTACCTTTATAACATTACCTAAATGTCCAGGTGCATAAGGATTTCAAAGTTAACTCTAAATTTTGCTAGTAACTTGTTGCTAACTACGTATTTTACATTATGGCGGTCAACAACCTAGGTACAGCGTTTCTATTTTGTTAATGTAGCACGAAAACCTTCATATTTCCTAATAAAAACAATTAATCGCTTATGTGTACATTTATTATTAATTTTATCGTGGAATTTCAGACCAAGTACCTACTTTAACTTGATTGTAAATGTAAGAACAACAAGGTAGTCAATTCGAGATTCAATTAGCACGAGATTGTTGTTTGATTTAATTTATTTCTATATGTTGTACAGTTAAAAAAATATAGCACGATAAATCTTGAAATTCAATTCGGACAGTATTGCAGAGCTGAATTACGCGACTCGAAGCCCTGTATACAACAACCTGTATTGCGGCAAGATCAAGATCTCTGTTAGATGATTTGCAGTTACATATTTGTGTATTTAGACAGTTTTATGTCGTGACATTACCCACTATGTTACCGAGACACGGCGCGATGGTGGTATGGGAGTGTCGCCCCGCCCGTCTGCGAGCCTTATTTACTGGTGGCTCTTTAATTACTTCCCCGCTAACTAAACACGAACAACTTCATCGCTATTCCTATTATTACACGTTAGTTTTGGGCGGTAAACTTGGATTCATGTACTCGCGCCTGTCTGTAATCACATTGCTTTGCGTAACTTTAGCATCCAATTACAAATAGACGACATATTTTGCATTTTGTCTTCATTGAGTTATTGACAGCTCTATACGAGTATACCTCCAGTAATTTTGTGTAACACGTTTATTCTATTTCTAATTAGATTTTTGTATTCATTAATTGTGTGATTACCTACCGGTAAATATACATGGATTATTAATTGATGGAGTAGGTACCTACCCCTACCTATTGTATTCCGATGGCTTTTAGTATTTCCTGTGAATAATAACTATAACGCCCGTATTTTTTGTGTATTGTACTTAGCGTAGATCCGTTCTGGAAACTTTAACCATATAATTACGTACCTACTACCTATTTGACTACTACTTACTTATATAGGTTATCTTCATCAGCAGGGTCACAATAATAATTAGTTTTATATGAAAGTTCCTAGTTATTTTTACTTTACATAGACGGTCAAGTATGCAGGGCTTTGTAATAGGTATTATTAAGCGCGAGTCGTGAGGTAGCCACCACTCTTCAAACCCTGTATTTTCTCGCCTCTCCCGGTGTTTTGTATCTGCTTTTACTTTGTTCACCACAAATGCTAGTTTCAAGTTTACACATGCCGTGTTGTTACGTGTATTTGCGTGTTCTCTCCTGTATTTTTTTTAAATTATTCCCTCTGTTACAGGTCACACGAGAGTTTACTATCGGCACACTCCCCTGCAGTCTCCACCATGGATTTGGGGCCGCCAAATCAGGTGAGTCTAGTAAATTGAATGTTTGGAGCCCGCCCAAGCTTAGCACAGATTTAGATGAAGATTTAACATTCAACATGGGGTTGTTTCGGACAAAGACCAAACGAGCTAGTAAGCTTTACTCCCTATAAATTCTGCATACAATATACTCGTATTCACTTACAACTATCGGAGCTCGGTGTAATCACCGTTTAGTGAAAATTTAAGATTACTTAACTTTTTATGCGTTTTCCAACTTATCCTAGCTCAATTTATAGGTCAGGATAAAAATATATTTAATAGTTGTTCCATTTGTCCAAGAAAACGTAAAATAAAACGTTTTAAATATCCGGAGATAAGAGTCCTTGGTCAGAGGAAATGTATTTCTGACTTCTCTTGCAATATCAATCGTGCTTGAAAAATAGCGAGCAATTTTAGAATGTAAGTTGCTTTATTTTCACGATCATAGGTGAAAGGCAAAATCTTTTGTGTTTGTTCTCTTCTTTGAAGTCACATTCGACGATAAAGGGAAGTTGACGTAAACGCGGTCATGCTTTCTTGGATATGGGAGATTAAATGTTTTAAGAAAAGCTTTAATTTTAAAGTAGTGTGACAACTCCAGTGATTTAAGTTGTACATGCTTTAAGTATCCCGACGTTGGTTTGTCTGTTATCAAATTTTGAGAGTTAATTGAAACCACTTCTTGGTTACCGATTGAGCTTAATTTTTTAATACATATGTAACTAGGATGCCGATGCAATATGTATAATGATATCATGGAACTGGTCTGATGATGGAATCGGAAGGTTGCCACAAAACTTGGGAACGAAAAAACGTATCCCAATCAAGTTATGGCTCGTTACACTCGTTTTAAAGGCATATGGAATAACTAAAGAAAGTGCAATAGCAAATAAATAATGTAATTTTTAGCAAAAAGTTATTTGTTTAGAGGAACTACGAGAAATAATTATTTTTGCATTGTTTTGCAAACCGTCATTTTACAACCGTCGGATAGTAGTATCAAGTACCTACGTACTAAGATTGAACTGATACCTACTCGTCCCTGCCAGCTCAAAGCGTTACTATTCTATATTCCCTTATATATTAAGCTTGGAATAAATCCCCCCGCTTAACATGTGCATCTTTACCCAGGTGGAAATACGTGCATTGCACTCGTCCGTGCTAGGCCGGCCGCATTGCTTCGCGCTAAGCGCCGAGAACCGAGCTCCCCGATATTTCGCCTGCGCCTCAAGAAAGGAACGTGACCGTTGGATTTACAGGTAAGATTTGAATTTGAAATATCTACGGAATGCATCGGTAGAACCGCAGGATTTATAAAGGAAATGCTTATATGCGCGGGGAGCCGGCTTGCTAGGGTATTATTTATAATTATTCAATGTCGAAACCTATTCTGTTAATGTTAAAGGAAAATAAAATTATCTGATTTACGTTCGAACGTCAGCGTTCAGCTGCATCTACAGATTTTTGTTGCAGACAGCAGTTAGCTTTTTAGTAGCCATATCGACTATACAATAGCAATGTGTACTCGTAAGGCTTTACAGGCTCTACAGGCTTTTACCGTGCTCCTGATAATAAATCTGTTCTGCTGTTTAAAAAAATACGGTTCCACTCACTAAAGAGATTTCATTGTTTTTGTTCCCAAATAAAATTAACCTCTAAATATACAAACTTTATGCCGTGTGGTGACGGCAGTAAGAATACATTTGTCACCATCCCAACTCCTCCTGCGGGTGTCGTAAGAGTCGACTAAGGGATTGAAGTGTCACTGACCATTTTACAAGATTGATGATGGGCAGCAGCGTCATCATGGTGGACACATTACTGCGATTGCCAATCCGCTTGCCCAGCGTGGCGATAATGGGCATTTACCTCCTAATGCGTCTATACGCATAGTTAGTTAATAAGAGAGGCTTGCGTCCTGCAGTGGACTAACATAGGCTGATGATGATGATGATGATACAAACTTTAAAGTTTGAACGGGTTCAGACCGTCTCGTTGAAATTCTGTACATCAGGTTGTCAGATATTGGATACTCTATGACTCTTCGTACCTTAATACTGATCATTAACATTAATTGATTAACCTTCTGTGAAGTTCTGTGTTCTATGTACTGTACTACCCTTCCCGCAAAATTATCTGGAGACTGAGGCATACTGCTATCTCTTACCTAGTGCTAACAAACGTAGGACAGGTACTAAGCAGTCTCTGTCGCCAGATAGTTTTGAGCCAAGTTTACCTAGAAACGTCTGCAAGCTGCTAAGTATTGTTCGTCGGGTAAATCCATGTAACTGTAATGAAAGTGACCATTTGATCCGCTGTTTATTTACTAACGATGCAAGTGTAAGTGTTACACTATATTTGGATGAGTATTATTTTGATGTCTAGACATGACACAGTAAAGTTTGCACAATTATTAAGTCAGCATGCGATAAATTGGTCCGTTACATTATACTCTTGCATGGAATTGTCCCGGGTCCCTTTATCAATATGTCTGGCTAAGTTAGAAGACGTTTATGAACAAGAGGGTAAGTGTGTCGTATCTGTGCAGCCTGCGGCAGGCCGCGCGGCCCGACGAGGTGCGCACGCGACGCTGCGAGCGCTCGGTGAAGCTGTGGCTGCTCGAAGCCAAGGCGATCCCGCCCAAGAAGCGGTACTACTGCGAGATACTGCTTGACGACACGCTTTACGCGAGGTAAGTCCACAATCGACATTATTCTGCTAGTCTCAGTGAACAAGGCATTAATACATTAGCGCTCGAGGCGGGAGCGGCGATTATTAACTGACTTCAAAAAAGGAGGAGGTTCTCAATTTAACCGATTTTTTTTTGTATGTATGCTACTATTGCCACTCGATATCTCCGAGAATCGTGAACAGATTTACCTACAAATCTTTTTCATTTTTGATGGCCCCGTTGACACGAAGGTGACATCTGATGATGGGATCGTGGAGAAATCGGTTGAAGTTTGTTTGTTTTTTTTTTTTTAATTTGGTGATTATTTCAATTCAAATTAATCATTGATTAATTGATTCACTGTAACCGCTCCCGCCCTGCGCAATATTGTAATAAGCGGCCACTTTAAAAAGGAAACGCAACTATACAACGTATACCTACAGTATTCCATTTAATTTGGTTACCCTGTTCTTAAAGCTCAATTCTTAAGGCCCGATGTTTTCACGCGCTAGAAAGTAGTGATAACGAGAGGAAAAATAACATACATTTGGGATTAAGTAATAAACGTCTTATTTTATAATAATGATGATGTCATTAATCAAGTTATTTTAGAATGTGAAGTAGGTATAGATCGTGTAACATTTTTCTTCCTATTTATCGTTGCATGGCATTGGAATACAATTCGTTAGAGAATAGAGGTAGGCACGCTTGGAATTATTTTCTATTGCGTGAAATTTGTTCAACCGCGTAACAGGTGTCTAAGTACAGGATAAAGGTCAAAGGTCTCAATTGAAACATCTATCGCTTTTAGGTTTTTATTATCGTACTAAAAATTAATGACAAATGTTTACTAGAACCCAAATGCATTGAAATCTTTGCAAATCCCGTAGTCTTACGCTCACGCTTCCAACTCATCGTACCGGTTTTGGGTTTAACCTAGTTGCTTTATCATTGAGACGATCTCGATCAGGCTTTGAGGCACCCTTTCAATGAGACCAACATAGCACAAAGTAAATTCTCGGAATTTGAGCACCATTCGTAGCAACAGATTACCTCAACTACACGTAGTTGCTGCTTTGCTGCTAAAGGCAGCTTTACCACGATAAAGCAGCTTTTACATAGAAACCAGCAACATGACTAAGGAACGGTACTACGAATTCAGATGGCTTAAAATGCATCCAGCATATAATGTGGTTTAATTAAAGTGCTTTATACAAATAATACATATAAGTGTGTCTGACCATTTACGGGCATTTTCATTTCTAGGGACACGCAATTAGCGTGAGATTAAAAACCTTCATTGCAGTCAGGTTCGTAACGATGATTATATGATTAAGTAGGTATGATATAGCTTAAGTATAGCTTATAATATAGAAATCAAGCTTTTGATAAATTTTAATGCTTAATGGTCGTGACAAACCTGATTGAAATTAAGGTTTTTTAATTCAAATGTCCTATGAGTGATAAACAATACGAATTTGTAATTTGCTCCCTTTTACTAATGCCGAAGGTTGTTGTACAAAGTATACCATATAGTTTGTATGATTAACTTTCGTAACACAATTGACGATATCGTGATTTTTGTCTTGATAAGGGCCTTAACTATGTTTTTTTTTGCAATCGACCTACTCTATAATATTTTACGCTCTGCCCTTGTGACACGGGGAGCTGAAACAAGCATATTGCAAAATTCTAGGAAGAGTGAAATATTTACTTATGAAGCTCCAAGCGCGTGATATTATGAGTGAAAATACGCTATCTTCTAAAAATAACGGATAAAGCTAGGGAAGCGCCTCAGGCATGAGGGTCTGAGGCAAAAAACCTACAATAATATTGCAGTTTTTTCTGCTCATTTTTGGCAGTCGTGACGATACGTATTTTCGTTTGGTTTTATTTATTTTCTCGGCAAATGTGATATGACTGAATATGAACTATGATATTGCACAGCAATGCCAAAAATCTTTACTTCTCGGCTCGTACAGAAATGGAGAGTAAACTTGGCTTAATCACCTAATTATTATACTTAAATGAAAATCTGTGAATAATTGATTAGACATATTCAATCAATTACTTACCTATTCGTTTGTATATTTAAATATTAGATAGGTAGGTTAGGGTTAGGTAGGCATTAGATAGATTGTTAGCTTTGAGGATTTAGTAATGGAGTCGGCTTCATATCGTTTCCCCTCTGCCAAAGACTTTGGCCAAGAATTTGTACATTGACCAAACCTGTTTATAAAAACTATTTCATTAATCGATTCTTCGCAGTCTTGTAATCGTTATGTACCCGTAACAAGCTCCGTCAAAATGCCTGTATGTGCTATGTATGGATTCAAAACTCGTTCAAATACATCATGTATACAAAATATGCGATACCATTTCATATCTTGCCTTTATTTGTTTATATTACAACATTTTATTACATAAAATTGTTCAAGTAAATCAAGTACCAGGGAATCGATAGCAAAATCGGTTTCAAAAATATCGCACACAATTCGTATTTTCATTTTTGACTGATGGAGAAAGTTTGACATTTATTGTATTCTCGTATTTAAGGTTAATAAGGTCTACCCATCTTTAAATTTTGTAGGAAATATCAGACTTAGTGAATCAAGTAAGACAGAAGACTCTGCCTGGGTCTAATGTTAAGCTTATATGTAAGCCAATAAGGTTGAATATTTATTGCGCTTATTTGGAATTCGTATTACGCGCGAAAATACATAGTGATGTGAACGTTACTCTTTATGACACAATGTCGAGAGTAGGTATAAAATGTCGATACGGACACTTGTGTTTACGTATATTAGTGTTCTCACAGTAAGTAAATAAAAACACAGTCTTATCGAATTCAATAACTTCATTTTTACAAGTGCTACTTAACGCTAGTTGGACCTATATTATAAATTGTATTTAGGTACTTACTAAAATATCACTAAGGAATATCAATATCACCGGCCTTATTGCAAAAACTTGTATGTATACGCACCTACGCACCTTGTACCTACGCACTTGTATTCAAATTGTATCCTTACGAGTATTCACAATTAAGCCTCAGTGAGTTTTACCCCAGCTAACTAAAACTTTCTTACTACAACAAAATAAATAATACTCGTATGTACACTCGTATGGACATACATTGTTTTCTTTCACAACCGCTAATTAATATTATTTATTTAATATAATAAAATAGATTTACGGATTTCGAAATGCACGTGATTGACCGAGACTTTCCTTACAGTTACAGCCTTCGTAGTCAAAGATCGCGATAAACGAAAACATAATCAATTGAAGTAGGTTAATGGCAAGACATTCAGGCGGTTTTGTATTAAAATTGGTTGATTAATTAATAACTGTTACTAATTGTCTGTTTACTTTTATTTAAATACTCAAAACAACAATATATAGTACCAAGGTGCACGTCAATCTATGACGTTGAGAAAAATATATCGATACGATAATCTTCAGACACTTGAAAGCCATATTAATCGGTTCGATTACACCTACGTCGATAGTTTGAAATTGTGTCCGCATAGAAATTTTACTGTATTAGTGTGATAATTCAACTTAGTGTTGTGGTATTGTTTAAGTGTGCGTGAGTAGTAACGAGAAGAAGAAATGCATTTGTAGTTAGATCGTTTACGTGTGTGCTACCTCGTCCCCCTCGGAAATTGGCAGAATGTTTTGTTAGGAAAGTTATAGCGATACCGTCTCCCCATACTAAATCCTCAAAGATTGTTAGTAAATTTTATCGAATTGTTTATTGGCAAATCGTTGCATTAAAATAAAAACGAAGCTTTTTAGGCTTCGATCACGCCAGTCTCGTCAGGTTTTGAATGAAAACGTACTACACTTATACAAAACATAAGTAAACTGAGATACAAACACAACATATAGGGCAACTTTTAGCGAAAAATGGAAATTTCCTTTATTGTGCCAGTATATTGCATACGCGCTTACACATTTACACTGCTGATTTGCTAGATGCCAGATAATAGATGATAAATAATACAAACACGTATTCATTACATTTTGCGTACAGTCTAAACGGGATTTAAGACCTAACAAAATTTTTTTTTACACCATGCATCTATTCGAATGCGGGTCTTTCTCGGGAACAAAGTGACACTTTTCTGTTCACGGCAATACATATACTTAATCATTTCGATCCTTTGTGACACACACTACTATTTCTTTCTTTTGTTTTTTAGCACTTTTTTTTCCAACAGGTCGTCGTCGAAACTAAAGTCAGAGCTGTGCTTCTGGGGCGAGGTGTACGAGTTCACGGGGCTGCAGGCCGTGCGAGCCATCAACGTGAACGTGTACCGGGAGCCCGAGCGGCGCAGTCGCAAGCGGGACAAACACGCGCTAGTCGGTGAGTGTCCTACATGACTAGGGTAGTACCATCCTCTATCGCTACTGGTCGCAGCTGCCCTAGGCGAAGTGTACGTGGTCACGCGGTGCAGGCCGTGCGAGCCATCAACGTGAACGTGTACCGGGAGCCCGAGCGGCGCAGTCGCAAGCGGGACAAACACGCGCTAGTCGGTGAGTGTCCTACATGACTAGTGTAGTACCAGCCTCCATCGCTGCTAGTCGCAGTTGCTCTAGGCGAGGTGTATGAGGTCACGCGGTGCAGGCCGTGCGAGCCATCAACGTGAACGTGTACCGGGAGCCCGAGCGGCGCAGTCGCAAGCGGGACAAACACGCGCTAGTCGGTGAGTGTCCTACATGACTAGTGTAGTACCAGCCTCCATCGCTGCTAGTCGCAGTTGCTCTAGACGAGGTGTATGAGGTCACGGGCTGCAGGCCGTGCGAGCCATCAACGTGAACGTGTACCGGGAGCCCGAGCGGCGCAGTCGCAAGCGGGACAAACACGCGCTAGTCGGTGAGTGTCCTACATGACTAGTGTAGTACCAGCCTCCATCGCTGCTAGTCGCAGTTGCTCTAGGCGAGGTGTATGAGGTCACGGGGTGCAGGCCGTGCGAGCCATCAACGTGAACGTGTACCGGGAGCCCGAGCGGCGCAGTCGCAAGCGGGACAAACACGCGCTAGTCGGTGAGTGTCCTACATGACTAGGGTAGTACCATCCTCCATCGCTACTGGTCGCAGCTGCCCTAGGCGAGGTGTACGTGGTCACGGGGCTGCAGGCCGTGCGAGTTATCAACGTGAACGTGTACCGGGAGCCCGAGCGGCGCAGTCGCAAGCGGGACAAACACGCGCTAGTCGGTGAGTGTCCTACATGACTAGGGTAGTACCATCCTCTATCGCTACTAGTCGCAGTTGCTCTAGGCGAGGTGTATGAGGTCACGGGGCTGCAGGCCGTGCGAGCCATCAACGTGAACGTGTACCGGGAGCCCGAGCGGCGCAGTCGCAAGCGGGACAAACACGCGCTAGTCGGTGAGTTAAAGGAGCTGGAAATCTTGTCATCCCTTGGCACAGTGCTTGTACTGCTACTGTATACCTACATTATGTCTAGTTATAATTTTTATGTACAATAAAAAAAATTATTAATGTCCTTGGGTTCCGTAATAGTGAGCAATATTACCAGCCTCCATCACAAATAATCGAGCAGTTCTGTGGCGAGATTACAGTTTTTTACATTGGGTAAATGCTTTCGTACCTAACAATTTTAGGTTTGTCTGTCAGTTTAACATACACCACTGCAAACATTCATTGGCTCTTACAATCTGGTAGTGGGTATAATGAAGTCAAACGCTGCGCAAAAGTCGTTCTGTGGAGAGTTTTAAGAGAGCTGTATATTTTTTATTGATTGTAAATAACACAGTAGATATTCAATTCATCCAAAATAGGTAACAATTTCGGTATAATTTAACGAACAGACTATTATTAAATTTGCAGAAAACAGAATATATATATTCTGGATAGTAAACATTTTTTCCATTCGTATGTGCATGTATGTAACACTCCTGAATTCATTGAGTTCGAACTAATCGAGCCTGTTACACTGCATTGAAGTATCCTTGAAAATACGATAGTAAAATGTTGAATGAATAAAATACCTGAAACATGGCTACAACGCTTGATATAATCAATTCTAGATGCAGTCGGATTGATACTTGTTAACACTTCGGTAGCTCTACTGAATGTTATATTATATGTAAGTATATGTGCGAAGTAAGTACTCTACGGAAATACTAAACTATAAAAAAAATCCCATTAACAGTTTTATTCGATATTCGTGTTGACGAATTACATACATACTACATACATACATACTGTGTACTTTATTTTATAGAACTGGCGAGCAATGTAGACACATAATACACGTTATTGAATACCGCAAAATGAAATGAAAATCAATGACTTAATTTAATGAACTCGTAGCAACAGGTGGATTCTTCTAAACTATAAAATAATGCTAGATTATGGAAATTTATTTCCAGGAGTCGTTTCCATTATTCGCAACTGTAAAAATAAATTATACCGGTGCATAATATAATTGCTCTTATACAAACCTACCGCTCCATTTCAGGTACAGTCCGCATACCGGTCGACGACGTATCCTCCCGATACCTCAACGAGCGGTGGTACCCCCTCTCCGGTGGGGATAAGCCCCAATCCCCAGGGGGACGCGCCCCCCCGCCCCCGGCGCCCGCGCTGCGCATCAAGTGCCGCTACCAGAGCGTAGACGTGCTGCCATTGGACCACTACGCCAGGTTCCTGGATTATCTGAAGAGGAATTACAAGAGGCTATGCGAGTATCTGGAGCCGCATATTGGTAAGTTTCATCTGTCCCAATTGGTTATGCTACAAAGGCCGCAGACATATCCGTATCAAATGTCGGTACCGGAGCGTAGACGTGCTGCCATTGGACCACTACGCCAGGTTCCTGGATTATCTGAAGAGGAATTACAAGAGGCTATGCGAGTACCTGGAGCCGCATATTGGTAAGTTTCATCTGTCCCGAGGGGTTATGCTATAAAGGCCGCAGACATATCCACATCAAGTGTCGGTATCAGAGCGTAGACGTGCTCCCATTGGACCATTACGCCAGGTTCCTGGATTATCTGAAGAGGAATTACAAGAGGCTATGCGAGTATCTGGAGCCGCATATTGGTAAGTTTCATCTGTCCCAAGGGGTTATGCTACGAAGGCCGCACAAATATCCGCATCAAGTGTCGGTATCAGAGCGTAGATGTGCTCCCGTTGGACCACTACGCCAGGTTCCTGGATTATCTGAAGAGGAATTACAAGAGGCTATGCGAGTATCTGGAGCCGCATATTGGTAAGTTTCATCGGTATAAAGTCGTTTCATCTGTCCCATGGGGTTATGCTACGAAGGCCGCCGCATCAAATGTCGGTACCAGAGCGTAGACGTGCTCCCATTGGACCACTATGCCAGGTTCCTGGATTATCTGAAGAGGAATTACAAGAGGCTATGCGAGTACCTGGAGCCGCATATTGGTAAGTTTCGTCACTATAAAGTTGCTCCCCGCTATCTGTCCCTACAAGGGTTCTGCTACGAAGGCTGCAAAAATACCTGACCCAACCATAGAGCGACGACTTAAAGAGACGTCTCACCGATTTTTGAGGCTATTGTTATATTAGATAGATGCTATTGCGGGTGACACTCTTGTTCTTATAAATACTCAAAATCTCTGTATGTTTCCCTCAAGTCTTTAACGGATGGTGAAAAGTTAATTCTTATTATACTCGCGGGAGGTTCTCAGTTCACTTACACTTAGTCCATTCCGTTATATCTCACTTCAAAATAATGTCATCGCATGTTATTTAAAGTTAATATTTGACTTTTTATTGCACAATGTACTGAATGTCCGGTAAGTATAACTACCGCTTCTTGTAGTAACCGGTTACCTCAGCACGATAGATTAGTAAACCCATTTAGAGCCGTCTAGCGCCACCTATCGTTAAATATGTCACATAAGCGTATTGAAATCAGCGCCCTCTATGAACGACTATTGCATTGCACGGAGTGTACGGTCAGCATAGAATGCTCGTTGAAATGGACAACACGCTAATAGCACGGCCTGATGTTGTCACCAAGTGGTGTATGTATATTATGCATTTGCTCAGCATCTTGTATAATAAATTACCTGCAACTGGAGCATAATATGTAGATCGAATTAATAAGAATTAAAGTTATGTTTGCTCGTAAAGAAAAATGTCACTATATAAATGTGTGGGTAATTTTGTTTTACAGACACTGTTTAACATAATTGTTTATAATGAATACGCGCGCTTAGAAACTGATAATGTTCCTTGGGACTAACAATTTTTATATCACGACAATGACAATACGATCGGTTCACAGCAGGAGTCCTAACCATAACGGTAACTGTTATGGTTAGGACTCCTGCTGTGATATTTGATGTAGCTAAACTTGTCCTATCTACAACCACTTTTTTAGTTTTTTTCTATTAGACCAACAACTCCTTTTGTATCAAGGTACCACGAAGGTGACTAGACTACGAAGTACAGGCAACAAATCGGAACCCTCAGGAACTATATCGAAGTGACGCTATAGTCAAGATCGTATAAAATGTCTTACTACTTGTCATTACGACATGGTTCTATAGTGGCCCCAATTGGTTGAGTGTACTTCTCTCTCTCCTATTTAAGAGTTTTGCTCTTGTCGGTGTAGCTCAAAGCATGCTCTCCACTTTCCTCGATCTCAAGCCATCTCTTTCAGGTTTTGATACGACGTGACTTTCACGTTCTCCTTGATTTGTTCAATGTGATTTCTCCTTGGTTTAATTGAGTGTACTTACTAATCATAATTATTTTCCAGGCGTGAAAGCGAAGGAGGACATCGGCTGCGCCCTAGTGCTATGCATGGCGGGCGCGGGCCTGGCGCCCCGCTACTTGGCCGACGTGGTGGCGTTAGATGTCCGTCGGACAGGCGACCACTCGCTCACATTCCGGGGCAACTCGCTGGCGACTAAGAGCATGGAGGCGTACTTGAAACTCGTCGGCGATCAGTATCTGCAGGTATGAAGGGCTGGGCATTTAGTTGACTGTGAAATAGAAAATGATATTCGGTCATTTTTGAAATGTATAGGTAGTTTCACGAGAGTTGCGGTCTCACACACAAGGGGTATTTGAAATTATTGTTCTATTTTCGTACTGATAGCAAATCTAATTGCAGCTGTTAGATTAACCAAAAAGTTTGTTCGAAGGATTTGCTTCAATATTATGACGCATGTCACATTAATCCATTCATTTATTTACTACTTTTTTGCAATTAGTACTTTATGTATGTTATCATTCACCCCAACTCTGGTGAGCCTATAAATGGTGAGAGCTAATTTACCATTGGGGAATATTATCCATACTGTGTTGGGCTTTACCGATACTAGCACATCTTGGTGAAGTAACTGAGTTATTGATTGCGAGCCTTGCGACATCGTGTCGAGTAGGGTGACCCAGCTTGGCTCTCATGATGGCCTAATATAAATGGCAACTGCAGTGAACATCTGTGATTAAATATATCTAAGGCATTGATTGTATTAATCGCTACACGCTAAGCGCTCGCTTCACTTCACTCCCTCTCGTCTCATTGATTTTGACAGTTTGGGATTTATTTTCATCTGACACCAGCGACATCTATGTCTGTATATCTAGATTCTTTTACGCTCTCCCAAGTTGTAAGAGTCTTTCAAGACATAGTTATGAAATGATGTAATTATTTATTACAGTAAAAATGGTTAAATAAATGAAGGAGTATGAAACAAAAGCGAAAGCTTTATGTGGGGAAAGTTGTTCTATTGTGTCGCAATGAGACCTGCTTCTCAGGGTGCTTACAATAACAAATTATCTCTACTTAAATCTTTATAAAACCTGACATTCTAAAGCGAGGTTTAATGTTCATGTAATGTATTGATATTAATTTAGTTACCAAGGTAATATTTTTATAATCAACTCCACTTTGGACATTTCGGTGACCTGGGTGCTTAGCCAAGTTGCCAATCGCTAACGCTTAATCGTCAATCGTAAACGAAAGGCAGCTAACTGTCTTTGTCGCAGTAATATGAAAGAGTGTCTGAGAGGGAAAACTACGATACGCTACTAAGCGTTAGCGATTGGCAACTTAGCTAAGCGTCATGGCGTTTGAATTAGATAGTGCAGACCGTTTTTTTAAGGTACGATATTTCGTACAATGCCCGGTTATTAATCGATTTTCCGTACATTTAGAACATCACTTTGAATTGGTTTTATCTCTGCCACGGCGGCGAAAAGATAAGTCATCAACAACTGCAGGCCTAGCCAAGATGCATAATACGATAAGCGATAAGTCACGTGACCATAATACTCGTAATCTATGGAAAAGATCACATACGTCGAACGTATCTGTCATTCCAATGGAAGACCAGCACTGGACTGTTTACAGGCCAGCAATATGCTGAATTGGAGACTATTTTGTGAAAATCATTTTTTTCAATTTTTTTATTCGTGTTTCGTTTGTATTTAATAGTCAGTCTCCGTAGCCTAGTTGGTAGTGACCCTGCCTACGAAGCTGGAGGTTCCGGGTTCGAATTACGGCGTTATTTGTGTATTTATTTATCACAAATATTTGTTCCTTGGTCATGGCTGTCTATGTATTTAAGTATTTATATGTATCTATCTATTATATATATCGTCGCCTGGTACCCACATCACAAGCCTTTATTGTGCTTACCGTGGGACTAGGTCGATTTGTGTAAGATCTCCCAAGATATTTATTGTGAAACTATTAATTGTGAAATAAAAAAGTATAACCCATTTATTTACGTATCGAGTCACAAATAAATGTTTTTTAATTTATTTCTTTCATTCTCTTACATTTATGACTTATCGCTTATCGTATACGATTGCAGAATAGGATACCTATTGGCTACGCCTGCTGCACCCCGTATCGCGAATCACCACATATAATCCTTCCAACAGGACACGCTAAGCGAAGCAGTGGCCGCTGCGGCCGGGCCCGGCGCCGCCGAGTGCGAAGTGGACCCCCTCAGGGCCGGCAGCGGGGCCGCCCTGCGTCGCCAACAGACCGCCCTACGAGACGCGGTCACTTTAGCCTGGCGGGCCATCGCTGGCTCTGCGCCGCGGTTCCCGCCACCGCTTAGGGATTGCTTCGCAACCTTCCGCGAGAGGTATGTGCATTTTGAATTACCCCTTTATTCGTACGTCTCCCAAATTAGTCCCAAATTGTTTGTCCCTTTCAAGATCTAAAGGGAAAAACAATACTTGTGCTAAGTTAGGGGACGTTTATGAATAATGGGGTTAGTTACGTATAGGTCCTGATGAAGATCGAAGACCGGAATTGAAGAATTAATAAACGGTACGTTACTATAAGTTACTTTACTTTGCTGTCTCGGCGATTTTATTTTGTGATTTGTTTGTGCGACGGATTATATATTAATTGTTGTTATTCTGCCTGCCTTGCGAATTTGAAATGTTATGTTATTGGTCCATGTTTCATGTAATTTAGTTACTCTGCGAAATACTATTATGATTTATCATGTTTACAAACATAATTGATTTCATAGCGAATGAAAATATTAAATCACAATTAACTGAGACAATTAGTCCATGTTTTAATATTAAAGTCTTGATGGAAATAAATAAACCTTATAATAAAGTTTGAAGAGTGTGTTACTGTTTTGCTACTCGTCAAGAGATGGCGCCTCATTCGTTGTATTTGCGTTGTTTACAGGTTGACTGCTATGGGCCGGGAGGACATTTCGGACAATTTGATAAGCGCCTCCATATTTCTCCGCTTTCTCTGCCCCGCTATTCTGTCTCCAAGTTTATTTGGGATTACTCATGGTAAGTTAATTAAATTACATGAATTAGGAACTAAAGTTTGAGTACAGCGCCATCTATCTGTATTTTGTTGTACTACTTGGTTTGCTAAGGGACATGTGTTGACTTGCAGAGTACCCAAATGAGCGAGCCGCGCGTAACCTCACGCTTGTTGCCAAGACCCTGCAGACTCTGGCGAACTTCACGCGGTTCCAGGGCAAGGAGGCTTTCATGGAGTTCCTGAACGACTTCCTTGAACAAGAAGCGCCTAATATGAAAGCGTTCCTCAGAGCTATTTCGGTAAGATACTAAAATATTTACATTTTACAACTGCTACAATAAATTACACAGTCAATAAGTTTGTTAAATTAGGATTCACTCACCCAACATGATACACCTACCTGATAAATCCTACCCGCAGTAGGGTGAACCAAAAAAATTTTTTTTTATTCCCGCTCCACAGGGCATATTATTGTACATGCCCCTAACAGTAATGTATACTGATTTTCAGAGTAATCGAGCATCATTTAGAGGTCGCTCAAAATTCGACAATTTTGCAGTACATTGTATGAAATGAAAATCTCCCCTATTTTTTTTAAACTGGTGTGAGTTAACATGGCTTTAACTATAGATTTTTATTAAGGTCTAAGCCCTAAGCATATGTTGCTTCAATTTTAGAATTTTTGTGACTTGTAAATTTTTGGATGAGATCAGCGAAAGTTGAACCGTTTTGCCACCAGTAAATAATCAGCAAATTACCTCAAATTTGGTATATAGACTACTTTTATATAATAGAACAAGTGAGGCCATATAAAGGTAAGATTTTTAGGAAAAAAAATTCTTCATTCTGTTGTGGACCACCCTAACCCGCAGTCTAATATAGAATACAACTTTGAATTCTTTAAACGAAAAATCGTTGTTCTCATTTCAGATGCGTCCGCAAGAACAAGGGCAGGAAGGCAGCAACCGCAATTCTTCTGCCTCTCAAAGCTCAGTTGAAGCGGTGGAAGCCGACCCGGAGTGGGCACCTCACGTCGACCTCGGCAAGCAGTTAGCTACCCTGCATGCTTTACTGGTCGACAGTCTGCCCAAACTGCCTGGCGGGAGGACTCAGGTAAATAATAGTATAATTATCAGAGTACTGACCAGTGATGAGTGTTGAGTGATAAGTGTGATGACCTATAGGACTTAGGTAAATAATACTAGCTGGTTCCTATCCTATAAGGATGGTTGTAGTGTCTGAGAGTATAGACAAGTGGAAGTGACGGAAGCGGACACCAAATTCAAATGATTTATTTGTAAACATAGGTAACAATATTGGTACAAAATTATATGAGAGCTCTATGCTTCGCCGATAGGCATACAAAATAAAAATTAGCAATTGGGTATATATATACCAATTACTGCTTATTCCTAATAGTCGCAAGCAAACATTATAAAAATCAAATAAAATAAAAATAGCATGGTGGAAATAAACATTAAAAATTCAAATAAAAATAAAAATAATAAATTGAGCATTGTACATTATGAATATTTAAATCAAATTAATTACGGAATAACAAAAAGTCTGCAACTGTCAAGTACATACAAGCACCAAACGTCTACCTTAGTAAGCAGTTATATTCATGGTTGATAGCCTGCCCAAACTGCCTGGCGGGAGGACTCATGTATTTAATATAATATGGGCATCTGTAATGATGACAGTAGTGTATCAGTGCTCCGTGGAAGTAGACCTAGATTGAGCATAGGCCTATTAAGTACAGATGTAGTGAGAAATGACTTGCCTTCGGAAACGTTCGTCAACGTCATGCTGTTTCAGTCTATCTCACTGAGACTGACAGTAATAGCTGTCATGCTACTTCAGTCAGACTCGGTGACACTGCCTGAAACAGCATGTGTTTACGAACGTTTCCGAAGGAAGTAATTTCTCACTACACCTGTACGTAGCATGTGGTCTCTCGGATTTGTAGAAGCGGTACGGACCTCTGTGTATCCAATTACTGGTTAAACTTCCTCAAGTATTCCATATAATATGTTAAACAAGTATAAAATCCTTTCACTAGCTTATTAGGGGTCGGAACTATGAGTGGACATGAAAGAGCACATACATCCATAAATTATACATATCTACACACTCAAACATTGTAATTTCAATATTTCGAGATAGGGAATAAAATTGGATACAGATTCAATAACATTCGTATTTTTCTTGGCTAAAATGTTCCCATATATCGATTTTGAAGTTTTGTTAGAATTTTTGCACTCATAGTTCCGACCCTTAATTATTACATCGATTGAGTCACTTGACCAAATGAATGCTTCATAGCATTAAGTCCGCCTTTTGTATGATTTTTATTTTGTGCAATAAAGATTAAATAATAGTACATTGTGCATCGAGGGAGGTAAGTACGGAATTACTAACGAGAGTGTTAGAAGCCCGACGCCGTTAGGCGGAGGGCTTTTATGACTCTAGTTAGTATTCCGCTTACCGACCGTGATGCATACAATGTTTTTCATCACACTTGCCGACAAAAAAATAAGTTTTAAGACATAATATTATTAAATGACGTACTGACATTTCTATTACTCCCTAGGGATTTTCACTTTTCTATTACTCCCGCTACGCGCGCAAGCAATGGCGCGCTTAGACAGCAAGTGTGATGAAAATAAATAAATATGAACTTGTTACAGGAACTAGAGCCACTGACCGACATCTTAGACGAGCTGAGCAAGCGCCTCGCGAGCAGCGACAGCGGCCCCGCGCCTCACGTCGCCGACAACATCTTCCGCTTCAACGACCCAACCTGCGCCACCCCCACCAACAAACCCACCAACGAACCAACCAACGGCCAGCCCAACTTCGCTCACAGCTCCCCTATCATGCCCAAGAGCGGCGTACAATTCAACATAAGCCCTTCCAAATCCAACGCCGAGGACTCGAAGTACAAAGCCGCATACGCCGGAGGCATGAAGTCCCCTGCCAATCTTCGCTCCGCCACGCTCCCAAGAAATGTCTACGCGTCCAGCCCCGTCCAGAACGTGAACCCTGACCGATACAGCTCGCAGTACAACAACCAGGAACACTGCGTCAACCTCAAAGTCGTCCAAATAGGGTTCAGCTCCGACCAGTACCCCAAAGGGATCAACAACGCCGGAGAGAGCCTCGAGCGCCGCATGCAGGGCTACAAGCCCAGCAACTACCAGCCCCCTCACTTCCACAACGCCAATTATAACGGCGCCGAACGGTCCCCTAGCTCCGACAATATCAACCACAACTACTGCTCAAATGACATGCAAAACCTCATGAGAGATACCGCCACTTTGGAGGAGTTATCGGACCTTCTAAAATACGCCGACGATTCAGATATTGTCGATGATAAGCTCATGAACAAGAAGTCGTTGTCTCAAACACAATCGAATAATAACAACAATATTGTCGTTAACGGCAATAAGAGCTATGCTAATAATGGATCGAATGTTTCTATCAGTGGCCTTTCTAACGTCGCCAGCTCTGGATACCAAAGCATAGCCACCTACAGCCAAAGCTCGAGTCCCGTAGAAAATGCCGCACACCACCATCCACCGTACGAAAACGGCGGCCAACCCATGAGCAGGTACTCGCAACTCAATTACCAGAAACAGAGAGACAAACACTACTACGACAACAAGAATGATAAGTTCTATCCAAAGAGTCAAGTGCAACAGAAGATTGAATACGATATCCAGAAATATGGCATCCAAAACTTCACAATGCCCGACACCGCGCAGACCAACACGAGCGCGAACTCGAAGATGGCTCCGCTTGTGTTCACGAACCCCGTCTACAACATGGAGGACAGCCGTCAGACTCCGGAGAAGAAGAAGGCCAATGAGAACAGGAATTCCAAGCGATGTCCCTGTGGCTCGTCCAGTTCATCGATAGATGAGGAGGTTCTGAGCACGGACAACGTGGAAACTAACTCCGAGGAGGGTTCTACCAACTTCAACGAGGAAGGTAGAAGCTACGACCAGCAGAACCGCAACAATACCCACCGAAAGATAACCAGAGATTGTAATTACGAAGATGTGTATCAGAGGAGTAATCACAGCCACTCGCCGCGCGTGCGAGACGACGAGTCCTCCAGCAATTCGCCGAGTCTGCGCAAAAGCAGCAAGACGCGTATGCCACGCACCAATCCTATGCTCTCTTACTCCACCAGCCAGAACACGCCGAACTACAAACATTTCGGCCAGCGAGGAGAATCGCTGTACGAGAGCAAGCCTCACCACATCTCCACCGAGAACTATCCCATGAGCCGCTCCGAATCCAACGTAGAAGAAGTCAACAAGGAGATGTATCGATTACAGATCTCACGTAGCCAAAAGGCGTTGAGCAACATGGATAACCTGAAAGTATCTCCAGAGAAATATTCTCTAGGCGACGCTGCATCGGAGACGAATTATCCTTTGGACCGAACATATTCAGCGGCAAAGATGTCGAGCAGCCGTTTGAACGAAGACATGGAGAGGCATCAGGAGTATTACCAAAGGCGAGAGTCGCCTTCTCGTATGGTGTTTAGCCGGGAGTCTCATTCGAGTGAAGCGAGCGCAGGGAGGGAGGTACGAGAGGCGCGGGAACCTGGGAGAGAGAAGTTACAAAGGCGCCTGAGCTTGGAGTCGGCGCGAGAGCTCACGGACAGCTCTGACGAGTTGGAGGACACGCTATACAGCACCACTGGCCGCCGCCGCAACAAGCACCACAGGACCATCGAACAGGTAAACGTCCTAATATTTTCGTTAATAGAGCTATTCTCAAAAAAAATTGTACATTTGGATCACGTCTTGGATATTGATAAAAATTGGTAGGCAATGATGCTAAGGGTGAATATCCGAGCATTTCAACCACCTTATTTAGGTGGCATCATTTTTGCCGAAATTTCTAAACGTCTCAATGTGATTTGTATGAGGTACCGTGCCTCCTTCAAATGACAAAGTAGCACATTGTAACGAATAGAAACTTTGGCATAAATGATGCCACTAAAATTAGGCGGTTGAAACGATCAGATATTCACCCCTGAGCATGTTCCACCAATTATTACAAAATGTTTGAATGAAACGTTCCTTTTTTGTTACCAAATATGTACAGGAACCAAATGTACAATTTTTTTTGAGAAATTCTCATTATTAATTTTTAACAAGTCACGCGGTTTCAAGGAATCAAAGTTATTTCAACACAACCAGGATTTAATACTCTTAAAAGCGCCCAAGTAGAGAAAAGGTTTTGGCAATAAGCATATTTATTAGTGTAACACCACTGTGTATGGTGTCGGGTTAACACATGCCATGCCATTTATGTGACACATTTTTTTGAAAGACGATGTAAAGTACAAAGTATGAAATCATTTGTCTTTTCCTTTATACCGAATAAATACTAACCCCCTTATTCATAAACGTTTGTTAACTTAACAAGCCGCTAATAATTGTTTGTCCCTTTCGGTCTTAACTATTTGTCCATAAGAGCAAAAGGGACAAAGAATTGTTAGCGGCTTGTTAAGTTAAAAAACGTTTATGAATAAGGGGGTAAATATTTAAATACCAGTCATAGTAGCCAAATAGTCGTGTGGTGACGGCAGTAAGAATTTTTCACCATCCCAACTCTTCCCGCGGGTGTTGTAAAAGTCGACTAAGCGATATGAAGTGCCACTGACTATGTATTTATTGAAGATTGATGATTCCTCAGCCCAATCACAATAGTGGATGGACATATTACTGCAATCGCCAACCTGCTTGCCCAGTGTGGCTATTATGGGCATTTGCCTCCTAACGGCCTAGCCACGACATTGGTCTAAGGCGACCACCGGCGAGCGAATCCATGAGTTGGAGCGGGATGCCGATATAGGTACGAGAGGGAGCACCATACTTTTTCCGCTAAGCCGGTCGCCTTAGACCGATGTCGTGGCCGCGGCGTAAGGCGTCCATACGCTTAGGTATAGGAGACGCCTTTGTCTAGCAGTGAACTGATTATAGGCTGATGATGTGCTGTCAGAACATTAATAAATTAATAATAGTACATTACTATAGAGGACGGGAAACGAAGGGTTACAGGCCAAGTAGATATATCTGGCCGAAGGAACTGAGGCCAGATAGGAATACGCGGCCTGTAACCCTGTTTCTCGCCGAGATTTGTATAGTGCTTTTCTCAAACTTGCCATGAAATAAAACGAACTGATTTCGCCGAACCATACTAAGTATTTGATTTGTAAATAATCCAATAGTACAGTATCGTACAACATTTAAAAAAAAACATTCGCGCCTAACTTTTTTTTTATCTGTTTGAGGTATCCTTTTACCTAGTGGTATAGACATTAGTCCTTAGGTTATTTTTTTTTCTGTGGCTGAATATCAAGACATAAGTGTCACAATTTGACGTTTCCAAACAAAAGACAGTTTGTTTGCAGTCCTAGGTGTGAAATAAATACATGAAATCTCTTTACATATCATCTTAGCATATGCCACCGGATACATAGTATTTCCGGGTTTAATTTAAAGTAAGTAACATCAACATTCCGTAGCAAGTTTGAGAAAAGAATCTTCCCATATAATCCGATCTCAATTTGCCTAGAAAATGTTCGTTAACATGACAATGATGATATTCCAGTATGAGCGCGAGATCGACCGGCTAAAGAACTCCGTGGACCTGCTGCGCGGGCGCCTCGGCCCGGCCGAGCCTGGCCAGGACACTTCCGATACAAAGATGAAGGCCATTATCACCAGGTAAGCACGTTTACCATCTCGTAATGCCGCGTTTCCACTTAGTATTCTGAGCCAACATTTTGCTATGTGAAAACCTGTTTTCATCTAAGAACGGATGAAAGACATCTAAGAAATACCCAGTTACAATCTTGCACAATCTAACATCTTTGGAATACCAAATTCCAGTGTTAGCTAATCAGAGATGGGCAAAAAGGAATCTGATTTACTTTTCACATGTAAAAGTAATCGGATTACTTTTTGTCCAACTCTGTTGTTAATAAACTTACGACTTGGCCGTGTTTCCACTTAGCGTTCTGAGCCGCTCAGGACGACTTCGACACTTTCCTAAACTTGACTCTTTCCTATCTTGTCTTTTTTCAACTTGGCATTTTCTTACCTGGTCCCTTTCCCAAACTGGTCTCTTACCTAACTCGTTTCTTTTTTAACTCCATTTTCTAAATTACTACTAAAACTTGCAGTACCTAATAACTTGCAGATGTAAACTAAGTTTAAGAGAGAGTGGCAAAAATCAGCATTTCTTTTTTGCATATAATAAATAACTGTGTTTTAATTACTTTAGGGCGTTAAACCTAATATCAAATTTCTCAAAATATTACCTCAAAAAATTCGCAAATAACTCTCAAACGTCTCAGGTTGATCAGTGTCGAGGACGAGCTGCGGCGAGAACAACGCAAAATGGCCGCCGCTTTGTCCCACAAGCAACGCGTGATCGAGGCACAGGAACACCGCATCGCTGCTCTAGATGAAGCCAATACGAGGCTGCTATCCGCGCTGGTTCATCTACAACAGAGGGCGCCGCATCCCGCGCATGCGCACAATCATCAAGAGCTGCAGATTTGAGCCCTGAACGAGCTGGAGAGTAAATTTAAAAAGCGAAAAAAGTGAATACCTAATTCTTCCATGTATGGGGGCCTGGGGGGTTGCCACGATCTACTAAAGCGATTCAGTTTAAGACCTAATCAGAATATTCTAAATCGCGATGTGTCAGTTCTATAGAATAACTGTCGAAATCTGACAATCAGCACGCTTAGCACATGATTGGTGCGACAGTATGTCGCCGCGAGATAGATCTCCCGTCCTTCTCTAGCTATATTAACAAAAGAGGGACGGATAGACTATCTCGCGGCGGGATACTGTCGCGCCAATCATGTGCTAAGCATACTGACGCTAAAGATCATGGTAACCCTTCTGGACATACTTGGTCTCATTCGAATCAAAATCACGAGCAGATTTGATTCTAATAATAAATAATCACCAATTAAAAAAATCTAAAACAGATTTTAACTGATTTCTCCAAGGTCCCGCCATCAGACACTGACTTGGTGCCAACGGGACAAACTAAAAGTTATAACCGTTCGATTTAAAAAAAACGCGATTCTCAGAGATATTGAATATTGATTCAACCAACAAGAACAATCAGTGGAATTGAGAAACTCGTCCTTTTTTGTAACCGGTAAAAAAATCCCAAAAATTTCTATACATTTTCGTTACGCGACGCTTTTACTCGTAGTAAGTTTCTAGGCAAAGAAAACGTTATGTAATGGTTTTTTTTGGAGACATTATCTTTTATTAACTAGATCGAACCTGCTCGAGATTCTGATCAAGTCAAACAATTCTAGAAGAATCAGGTTATAAGGATTTTTATGTAAAATGTAAGGCTCTCGTATTTCAACAATCAAAACACTTTGTGAGAAAATAAGGATAAGTTAAACTCAATAATATACATGTATCAAAACTATGTGGAGACTGATAGCGTCATGCTATCAGATCTCTGACACTCTTGTCTCATTACGAAGGGAATGACTTATATGTTTTACAGCAGCCCTAGCACAACTAGTGATTGACACAACTTGTGGCTTCCTCGCGGTTCATCAACTCTTTTTAATCAATTGATACAATTAAAAAGCGGCTAGTAGGCGGGAGGTCGCGAATTGCTGTCGCACAATATACAGATGCACCTTTGCCATCGTATTTTCACGGTGTTCCAATTCCGAAGTCATATTGATGTATTTTTGAGGTTATATATCTATTGCAACTAAATTAACTGAGACAGTCGGCAGAACCACCAAACCACTTTATTCGTAAACGTCTCTTAACCTAGAAGTCGATAAGTATCATTGGTTCCTGTAAAGAAATATTAATAAATTTACCCTTTCAATTGCTCATTGTATACTTTTAAAATGCTTTTATACTATATGCCTACGTAAACTAATAGCAGTTAATTTAAGTAGGCACTACTTATCTGTTGCACTACTATAGTGCATAATATATCTTAGGCTGTATAAATACCTACATTGTTTATACTGTTTACAATTTCGTTTTATATTTTTTGATATTTTAGCAGCTTGCTAAGTTAGGAGGCGTTTGTTATTAAGTAAAGATTATTCGGTACTCGTTTTCATTTAAAATACAAGTTCATACTATTGTACCACTGGGTGCCAGAACGCCATATGCTGTATATTCAGCAAACAGTATAATGCAAAAGCCGACATATTATGTACAATTGTAAAACTTAATACGGCATCACGCACACAAACAAAAGTTAAGTTTGTCCTTATATCATACATTATTTATGAAACGAAATATATGGTATAATTTGTCTCACTTTCACCTGAATTGATTTGTGTAATGTTTGGAATATGCAATGGATTGTGACTACTAAAACATGAATCGGCGATAAACATTTTTATTGGACTTGGACTATTTATCAACTTTAACTGACTATCAATGCATGATGGCCACGAGAACAGGTAACTTTTATTGTGTCTATTAACGTTAATCATAATCGTACTAGTCTAAATGTTTTAAATATCATAGATTTAAGGATCGGATTAAAAGCTGGATACATTTGTTTATTGGATCCACCGAATTGCTTGAAACGGACTGAAAACCATCATGGATTGCTATTTAAATGTTACGGTTGATAAATATCACTACATAAAGAAGTAAATTAAGTGAATGTTTTACATATATGTATTTAACCAGATTAAATTCAGTAGTGCATACATGTAATCGTAATAGTAACTTCGCATCGGTGTTTCAATATCCGTACTTACTTAACTGTCGAATGTTCGGTTCGAATGATTGAGGGCTCCCATGATGTGTGGGTTAACAATGGGTTGACAGATGTAAGCCTAGAGGCATTATATTTATTATAACTATTTATATATGTATATATCTATATTTTAACGCTTTGTTGTAAGATTCGTGCACAAACCGTTCCACTGTCCGTCTTGTTTTACACCTGATATTTTATGGTTTTTTAATTCTATATTTTATTGTATTTTAATGAAAATATAATGTTGCACAATTTAAACGCAGCGCGTTGTTCGTATAAGTAAAAGTCTATCTAAAGCCAATTATATACAGTTTCAAGGATTTTTTACCTTAATAACAATATCAAGGATTGAAGATTTGCTTGTATAGTTGGCGAAGGAATGTCACGCGCGTTAAATTATTCAGTTTCATACGTCGGGGTCATCTAATAATATCAATTTGTATATAATTAGATCCCTAATCATTAATAAAGGTTCGTTTTGCCATTATACTTTTACTCTGTTATAAGTTGTTTCGTTAGGTTTAGTGAAGAGATGCTTTAATGACATTATTTCATTTCGTATCAGTATTCTTCTCAGCTGGTTAGATGTTCTCTCTGCGTCCTGTTATGTTTTGTTCTGCAACATTGATACCAAAGAAGATTGAATATCCGTAATTTGTAGTGACCTACTACAATTGTAGCAATAGTGTTGTATTTACATTAAAACGTTATTTTTATTATTACCCTAATTTAAGACTTGTATCATAATATTTTCTAGATAAGTATCTATATTGTAGTAGATGGCATATAAAATTAGTATGTAAAGAAATATTTTAAATTAAAATACCTTCGGAGTATTATAATACGACCATGACATGGTAAGATTTTTCATAAAGATAAAATTCATTGTAAATGAATTAAAAACACCTATTAAATGAAAACATTTTCGCATTATAGAGTTTTGAAGGAGGTCTCAATCAGCGGTACAAAGGTCTATTATGCACTTAAATAGTATCTCGTGTATTGGTTCAAGATAACACGGAGGGTAGCCTATTGGCTACTTGTAACTAGAGCTCCGATGTTTCCGTAGCGGGCTGCGAGAGCCAACCTAGTTGCTCCAGTGAACATCAATGTCTATGCAATTTATCTTAATAACATAAATCTATCAATACGTAATCAAATCAATCAATGTTATTTTAAAATAATAATTATATGTCTGACTTTAAATTACCTACACTGGAAACTGTCGTGTTTATGATGTTTTTCTTTGTGTCTAGTAATAAAAGAAAGAAATAAAGTATTGAAAAGTTGTTTATATTCTGAATCCTAATATCTGATCCTCGCGGTCACGCAGTCTTGGGCTCGTAGCCGTGGGGCAAGCACACCACGCGCCGGTTCCTGATCCGCTCCTTGCGGTCGTTCACCTCGAACGGCCAGTACGGCCGCATCAGCATCATCTCCTCCGCCGTCCCCCACAAATACGAAAAGAATATCTGACGGAACTTCTTATCGGGAAATTCTGGAAGAAACATAATCCGCCAGAATAAGTTATTAATATTGGCGAACATTTTGAACACTTTTCTTCTGTATTCGGCCGAATACTTAATGAATCTTTCTCTCAATATTCCCTTTTGTGACCAGTTGGATGCAATCTTGAACTCTGTATTGTCCTTTGTTAAGAGAGGTCCGTAAATTCTGGGTGTGAGGCTGTCGAGCATGGTCTGCAGCTCGCGAGTCTGGCGTATGTAGGCTTGGCGCTGGTGTGGTTCGAAAGGCCCGGCGATGCGGCGCCGCATCCACTCCACCAGCTCGGGCGCCAGGTGCACGTCAGGCCGCCGCGCCGCCATATTGACGCCCCGCAGATATCGCAGCACGCACTTCAGATACGTCTTAGGTTTCGGCCGATTTCCCAAACACGTTTTCGACGATTTTCTAGTCTTTTCTTTCTTTTTAAGTACGTCCTTCTTTGTCCCTATCACGCTGTCGGTCTCAAGAAACCTATTCATCTCTTTTTTGACCAACATCTGCTTTTCATCTATGTCGAATATTGTGTGGTAGTTAAATTTAAACGGCGAGTCCCCCACCGGCTTCTGGAAGTAAGGAAGTTCATCCGGAGGGAATGTGCCCTCGTTGCCGTAGTCGAAGTTGTGATCGCAGTAGCACTTGCTTCCTTTAACGTATTGTAGCACACTGTCCTGCCATTTCTTCAGACAGTTACAAGGATCAGGTGGCGGTGGGACCGGAAATCCGCGGATCCCGAGATGTATGTTCATGATGCCGGCCGGACTCTGCGTGAATCCGCCGTGAATGATATCACCATCTGTGGGTGTTAAAGAAACACTACCGAGAACGTATACTATTCGCCCACGTATTTTAAACACTCCTTGTATCAAGTACTGAGCGTTGCTTATGCCAGTCGATGGAGCTTTAAGGTGGCGCCGTAAATTTTTGCGTTGAGGTCGAGTTATGCATATTCCATAAGTTTTCTTTTTAACTTCAAGCATCACATTGTTTTTACGGCTTTTTTGCTGTGTCATTGTAGCTTTCATTGTGACAGATGTCACTTGGCTTGGTGCAATATTAAAAACGCCTGCTAGTTTGTCGCAAATAGCTAAAGGAACTCGCTTTGGAGGAGGTGGTGGCGGCGGAGGTGGTGGTGGCTTTATTTTAATTCTGTATTCGTCACCTTCTACATAAGGCTCATTGAATTCGTCTAAGTTAGGTAATGGAGCAGGCTTGAACTTTTTAGGGCTAGCAGGACACCACAATGGTATAATACTTCTCTCTAAGTAAGGAGACGCAGGTGGAGGGCGTTTCACTTTTGGCTTGGGTGGCGGCGGTGGCAATTCTTCATCAGGTTTAAATTTTTCTCGTAACAATTCAATCAAATTTCGTAATCCCAAATAATATATCGCCGACAATAAGAGCTTAGAATTTAAAGCATACGAATTTCGCCTTCCCTCAATGGAGTGACCGTGATGAAGGAAAAATAAATGCGCCAACATTTTTTTTGGATCTTCGGTTCCTTGGTAATTTGCAATCATCAAGTCCGTGGGTTTTGGAGGAGGGTATATACCGAGCCTAAAGATTATGCGTGATGTTCTACTAGGACGCCCTTCTAGCAAATCCTGATAAATGGATGGTTCTAACCTGTCAAGGGCTTCTCTTTGCGTTACGCTCAGCACTTGGTACCAGCGCGGGCCGACGAGTCTTTTCATCGTTTTCATGGCTTGTATCTCGAGCCCGCGGCGATATGCCCGAAGGTCTTCCATGAAGATTTGTCTCTCGCGGGTCTGTTTGGCATACACCACCTGCGAGCGGTGCTGCACGGGGTCCCGGAAGAACGAGTCTGCATCTTGCGGAGCTTGGCTCCCATGGCCGCTTACCATGACGAATTTGTAAAAAGAAGTATACTGGAACAAGCAATTTCCTTAAATGGGTTATAAATACGCATGTATTTATGAATTTAACCAAAGAAACTGCAATTTGGAAAAAAAAAACATTCTATCTTGTCAAAACCAAAGAAATGACAGCGACATTTGTCGACTTTACTATTCGGTGACACATTAAATGGCCTTACCTGCCTACGGTAAAAATAGGTTATAACTAAAGCATTACTGTTTAGAGTAATATAATATTCAATAGTCGGCGAACATGATTTATGTAAAATTATTTTGAAAACAACTCGCCGCCGACCATAGGCAATATTGGAATCTTTCGTATCATAAGATTCCTTTGAGGATTTAGTAATGGAGTCGGCTTCATATCGTTTCCCCTCTGCCAAAGACTTTGGCCAAGAATTTGTACACTGACCAAACCTGTTTATAAAAACTATTTCATGAATCGATTCTTCGCAGTCTTGTAATCGTTATGTACCCGTAACAAGCTCCGTCAAAATGCCTGTATGTGCTATGTATGGATTCGAAACTCGTTCAAATACATCATGTATACAAAATATGCGATACCATTTCATAATATCTTGCCTTTATTTGTTTATATTACAAAATTTTATTACATAAAATTGTTCAAGAAAATCAAGTACCAGGGAATCGATAGCAAAATCGGTTTCGAAAATATCGCACACAATTCGTATTTTCATTTTTGACTGATGGAGAAAGTTTGACATTTATTGTATTCTCGTATTTAAGGTTAATAAGGTCTACCCATCTTTAAATTTTGTAGGAAATATCAGACTTAGTGAATCAAGTAAGACAGAAGACTCTGCCTTGGTCTAATGTTAAGCTTATATGTAAGCCAATAAGGTTGAATATTTATTGCGCTTATTTGGAATACGCATTACGCGCGAAAATACATAGTGATGTGAACGTTACTCTTTATGACACAATGTCGAGAGTAGGTATAAAATGTCGAGATACGGACACTTGTGTTTACGTATATTAGTGTTCTCACAGTAAGTAAATAAAAACACAGTCTTATCGAATTCAATAACTTCATTTTTACAAGTGCTACTTACTTAACGCTAGTTGGACCTATATTATAAATTGTATTTAGGTACTTACTAAAATATCACTAAGGAATATCAATATCACCGGCCTTATTGCAAAAACTTGTATGTATACGCACCTACGCACCTTGTACCTACGCACTTGTATTCAAATTGTATCCTTACGAGTATTCACAATTAAGCCTCAGTGAGTTTTACCCCAGCTAACTAAAACTTTCTTACTACAACAAAATAAATAATACTCGTATGTACACTCGTATGGACATACATTGTTTTCTTTCACAACCGCTAATTAATATTATTTATTAAATATTATAATTGATTTACGGATTTCGAAATGCACGTGATTGACCGAGACTTTCTTTACAGTTACAGCCTTCGTAGTCAAAGATCGCGATAAACGAAAACATAATCAATTGAAGTAGGTTAATGGCAAGACATTCAGGCGGTTTTGTATTAAAATTGGTTGATTAATTAATAACTGTTACTAATTGTCTGTTTACTTTTATTTAAATACTGAAAACAACAATATATAGTAATAAGGTGCACGTCAATCTATGACGTTGAGAAAAATATATCGATACGATAATCTGCAGACACTTGAAAGCCATATTAATCGGTTCGATTACACCTACGTCGATAGTTTGAAATTGTGTCCGCATAGAAATTTTACTGTATTAGTGTGATAATTTAACTTAGTGTTGTGGTATTGTTTAAGTGTGCGTGAGTAGTAACGAGAAGAAGAAATGCATTTGTAGTTAGATCGTTTACATGTGTGCTACCTCGTCCCCCTCGGAAATTGGCAGAATGTTTTGTTAGGAAAGTTATAGCGATACCGTCTCCCCATACTAAATCCTCAAAGTAAGATTCATAAGTAAAATTTTGGCATATCGTTTCCCGCGCCATCTATCGTTGAGTAGCTAATTGCTTCTCTGGTCAAAACTAGGAGTCGTGCTTACTATGACACCACCTATTCGATCATTCGATCAATCATACAATTATGATTCAAGCTAATAGAATCATACGTGTTTATAACACTTCGACAGTAGAAAACAAAAACATGTAGGTAAACAAATATGGCTTATTTCCAAAGCATTTAACTTACTGACTGGGACTCAATTTTCAATCCCTAGTTAACGTATCTGTCAAATAAATGTTAGCTCTATCCTTTTTTGACTGATGACCTTAGATAAGAATGGCAATAATTTTAAGTAATGGATACTTTTAACTGAAGATTGAAAAATCAGCCAATCATGACTTCATGACACATAAATATCCTAAGACACGTTCGCTGGTATATTTTTAAGTTAACCCTTAAATGCATGACTTTTTCTTTTCGTTCCAATAACAAAATGTGCATACCTAATGGCGTCGGAAGCACGAGAAAAATAGAAAAAAAAATCTGTGGACATATTTTGAGTGAAATTTGTAAATATTACTAATCAAAATTTCGATACATCATAAATAATACATTTTTTGCAAAATCGTGTATGATAAAACATACAAGTATTATTTAGTTTTAGATTGAAAAGTATATTAAATTCAGTAATTGTAGAATCGTTATGGTATGAATTATAAAATTCCAATAAAAAAATATTTCTTACTTAGGTAGTTAAAAACCTCTAAACGCACGCAACGAAAACAAATTTCCGTCATCTTGCTTATAAACACATATAAGTTTTTTTAGTACAGTTACGCTAACAAATCAGTAATAAGTTTGAAAGTTCATTAAATTTCCTTGCAAAATTAACCTTAAGAACATAATTTACGTATCTAGTTTTCAAACACCAACTACGTTTTGGTTATGTACGATAGGTACATCGTACACCATGCATTTAAGGGTTAACTATAGTTTGTTTTTTGGTACCTATTAGAAAGGTAATCAAAGAAGCACTCGTGGACAACCTTTTTTCTTAGGACAAATATTATATAAATATTTTTTACGAAAACGACATCTTTTTCTAAGCCTATATCAGTTATTTTACTATTTACACTGAAAACAAATAAAATATGTGCAGTTTCTATAGTGGTCAACCCTTTTTTTATTGCTGTTGAGTGTACATTATGTAAATAAAACTACATGTACTATAAATTAAGTATGCTTACATATAGTTTTTATTTTGATAGTCTGGGGCCTTCATGAGTTTAAATGCGTCCATACTAGTTTATTGCATAGTATTCGTCGTCCTCTTCCGGAAAAAATGAGTCATCAAACTCTATCACCGATAAAACTTTAGCCATATTCATTCTCATACTCACTCAATAATTAATTCCAAATATCGATTATAAATAAAATAAACATTACGAGTTTAGAACATATGGCGAAAACACAAATCAAATTATTTATTAACTAAATATTTTGATTTGTACTTTTAACCTAATAACACATATAACTATGATTGATTTGTACTTTTAATATCTAATATTTATAATTACGAGTTTAATTAAATAAAAAATAAATATCTTGGGAAATCCGTACACAAATCGACTTGGTCCTACGATAAGCTCAATTAAGGCTTTTGATTTAGGTACCAAACGACGATATATATATAATAGATAGATAAATATATATACTTAAATACATAGACAGCCATGACTAAGGAACAAATATTTGCGATAAATAAATACACAAATAATGCCCTCGCCGGGACTCGAACCCGGAACCTCCAGCTTCGTAGGCAGGGTTACTACCAACTACCAACTAGGCTATGTAGGCTGACGAAAAAACAAATAGAATATTTACTTATTTATTTATTTAATTGAAAATCTAGTTGTAACTAGAAAACGATCGTTCTACTCTCAAGTACCCACTCCATCAGACAACTTGCTCATATTGTTGAGTCCTTTTTTATATATAAAATATATGTTTTTTTTCGGGTAGCAGCAAATATTTTGAAACCTTATTTAATCCAAATATCTCGAAACGAATTTCGTTTTTGGCGGTAGGGCCTCTGGTCTGGAAATTGCTTCCCATCAAGGCTTCTAATAAAATAATACTTACTGAACGAACTGAAAGATCCTGCGACTTTGCATTGCGATATTTTTTTCAGGAAAGAAGGGTACCTAACTGGAGGACAGGATTTCAGACAACACCCGAATAGATTGTATTATCAAACCACGATTAGAATGGGATTCGAAAGTACTGTTGACACAACAGTATACTCGTATAAGTCAATCTAGGATTTATTCATAGTTATATGTGTTGAAGTATTATGAAACTAAGCTCTAAATACTTAATTAAAATGCGTTTAATAATATGTCTCATCATTTCATCATCCATTGGCCTCCCTCAGTTTTGTCGTTTTATGTACAAACAGCATCAAATACCTACTTCGTAGCAGCCAAAGTAGTCTGTTCGGTAGGTACTGTGATATATTTGACCACTTTCATAGTAGGTAGGTACTTTTCCGCACGGTCTGGTTGGTACGGTCGAGGTAGTCTGGTTTTCCTCGCATATTAATGTAAAATTTTGTATGGTAGTTGGGCGGATCGAATTATACATGACTAGTAATAAATTGTAGAAAAAAACTTTTTTTTAATTGTTTTAATTAAACATTTTTCGTAAACTTTTTTTCTTATTTTCTCTAATGTTAATCAATGGGTATGTCAAGGTGAAAACTCATAGTGTTTAATTTGTCAGTGTGTTATGATGAAACTGGAGGCAGTCGAGAGAAGGGCCAAGAGAATCATCAATGACGATGATTTAACGAATACTCGCATTCTAAGTCTTCAACATAGTCGTAGGATTTCAAGATTGTCGGTTTTTTACAGGATACATTTCGGAGAGTGTGCTGAGGAACTGCACAACCTTATTCCTCCGTTTCCATTTTACCATCGCACTACCAGACAATCGTCACCGCCATCTACCAGACATGCGAACTGCCAAAGAGTGGAATGCCTTACCCGAATCTGTGTTTCCGCATGTGTATAATCTGAATATCTTCAAGGCAAGAGTGAATAGGTATCTCATAGGTAAACGTGCTCCATCGTAGACTACATCATCACTTACCAGCAGGTATGATCGTGGTTAAACGTCTACCTATTCTGAATAAAAAAAAATTAAAATAGTTTTTCTTAAACATGTCATTATCTCTGAAACTGAGCCGAATCCAGAAAACTTCATATGATTTCATATGACAGTCTCAAAAGGTGGTCAGGTTACATCCTTCAAGTTTGTTGGTATACTCATTTCCACTCTGTATAGTAAAGCAGACGAGTTCACGTCGTCGGATCGATCGACAAGTACTGTGATGTGACCGTACGAAATATGAAACTGTAATTACAATGCTGCGAAGCTGCTGCCTTGGCAAAGTATGGAGAGTGGAGGAAGAAGCATGATGGTGACGGGCGTAGGTTGTCTTCCCAGTCTAGCTTCTGCGGCTAGTGATCAGCTGGTCGCGGTCACAGACCCAGCCAGGGTGAACGCCCGCGTCTAACCATTCGTCACTTGAATAATTCCTCACCTCATTCATACGCACCAACGAATCCATTTCAATGTTTAAGCTCTAAACATTATACCGAAACGCAGCCGCTGGCGCGAAAGCAACTTTGTCGCGCAGTCTTATCAGTTTTGCATGTCTAAAATTAACCCTGTATTGACGTCGTGTCTTGCATATAGGGCTACCAAAACTCTGCGGATTGAATGTATTGAATCAGTTCAAAATGCTCATACATTATTTGCAATGTTCACGTTAAACCATATCTTTGTCAAACAATTTTACATGCGTATAAAGCATATAAGTATTGAAGTCTACGTGCCGAATTACTGTTAGATTGATACTTGTACCTAAGCATGTTTATGAGACTAATCACCTAGGAGGACTAACCCCTGACATATTAGGCTAATCACCTCAAACCTGGGGCATTTTCAAATATAAAATCTATGGAAAGGGTTGTATCATTAAATTTCATTAAAGCGCGCGGCCGCAGTCATAATTTCAGAGAATGACCGCCCTACATCGTCATTCCAGATACTGATACCAAATATCGCCTACCACTAGACCGTACCATATACCATGCCCGTGGCATGAACAATGTATCAGACAAAACAACATTTTTACTTTTCAATATAAAGAATTTTTTTTTGTCAAAAACGTTCATGCTATACGGTCACGGTATGGTACGATCTGGTGGGTTTAGACCATTACTCTTAAATCGTCTACCAAGTAGCAATGTAAAAGTTACAGACATTCTGAAAATTGCGGGAATATGCTCGGAAATTTTCAAGAATATTCATGAGAAGTTAAGAGTAATTTCTCAATGGGAATGTTTCCATGAGAACTTATAAAATAGTGTTATGAAGAATAATGTATTTCATAATTGAGTAAATAAGGCGTAAAAAATTACTTGAAAGGTATGTATATACAAACAAGGGTTTTGTCATGATTAAATTGCTTTTAAAACACGATTACTGAGAATATTATTTATAGAAGGTTCGCAACTTATGAAACTTCTCCTCGGTACGTTGCTACTACCAAGTGATAGCCCTTAAAGAAAATATGAAATGCAAAACTAACTGTATGATACCAATTGCGTCAAACAACCTCATGTATCGATTTACAAAGCATCAGGAGTGAATAAAAGCTTACTGCGAATGCATCTTTGCAGTCAGACCGCAATTATACGACACAAGAATGAATTATGTAAAACGGAGATATTCACGTGGTGCAGTCTGGATAGGTTTGACAGTTACATATGCGCATCAGTTCAGTACCCCTGACAATACTAGTTGAGGAAACTTTCGCAAGCTCACACAATACGAGTACGCTCTGAAAACATATCGCGGCTATATCCGCAAACATTGGTCTGACAAGCGAACGTTTTGAGCAATTATTTCTATCACTCCAATTAATTTAATACAGATGTGGTTTTTCACGGAAACATCCGAATTCATATTGCTGTCACAATGAACTTCAGTGTATATTGCACTGAAGCTAATTGAGACTGGGAGATTAACTCGGGCGTTTCCGTGAAAAGACGAAGAGAAAGGATTTTGTACTATTTAAGTACGTACGTGATTTAAGTGAAAAAGACAGTAGGCAACTCAAAATTAACTTTATTCGGTATTGGCAGTAAGCCCTCTGCACTGTAAATGAAAATGAAAATTTGCAGGTCTGTGGTGGTATGCTAACTAAGCATTAAACTTCTACAGTGTGTATTGAGTCTGAAAAAGCTGGAGAGAAGACATTATTAAATAAATTTTCATATGTTTTATTGAATATTTCTGTTTTATTTATGTATGTGGTGAGCAATTCTCAAAAAGTTCGTACATTAGCACCGCGTCTTCGATACTGATAAAAATTGAAATTGTTCATAACCGTACCTATCATTATTTAGGTATTTCCTTTAATAGTGTTTTGCATATCGCCAAATCGACAAGATATTAATATTACAATGCGTGTACACTCGCGAGCAACATACCTATTCAGTAACTATAACTTTAAGTTTTTCAAATATTTACAAAAGAGAACACGAGTTTTTAAATAGCTACATGATGTTCCGTGAAACTACCCAACTCTAGTCCAATAGCTCCTAACTATGGTCCAAAACTAAGTCAAATATCTTCGATTTGGTGTAATTATTATATTATTGACGCACTTGTTACACAAAGTCTCCTCATCAATGATAAAAAAACTTATCATTATAATTATTAACTTAACAAAATAAAAGATTTCCTTTAATGCTTAGTTAGGAGTTGAACTTGTGGACCATAGTTGTAGTAAAGGACTATAGTTGTATGGTTTTACGTTTCTTCTTGATTGATTAATTTATGGTTATTTGAGGCTGGTCAATCTAAATAAGGCTTGGAGTTTACAGGGTATAAAAATATTAGATACGTAATGGGCAAAGGCCAGTGAACTAATTTTATTAAGAAGTACATATCACGTGTGGTGACGGCAGTAAGAATACATTTGTCACCACTCCAACTCCTCCTTCGGGTGTCGTAAGAGTCGACTAAGGGATCGAAGTGTCCCTGACCATTACGAGTATTGGACAAAATATTAATGATGGGCAGCAGCGTCATCATAGTGGGATGACATTACTGCGATCGCCAATCCGCTTGCCCAGCGCGGCAATTATGGGCATTTACCTCCCAATGCGTCTATACGCATAGTTAATAGGAGAGGCCTACGTCCAGCAGTGGACTATCATAGGTTGATGATGTATGTAAATGTATGACATATCTAAATATTATTATTTTCTTTTGAAAACCGGCCAAGAGCAAGTTGAGCTAATAGGTACAGTGGGATACAGGGGTTTTTGTACTTGTTTAGGTGAGAACATAATAAAATACAGGGTGGAAATTTAATATCGGAGAATCATTTACCTCATATGTAGTTGCATTTGCCCTGAATGACCTTAAATATTCACATTTAAATACTTTTTCAATCAAAAGGGGCCACATTGTCTTTTCAGTTAATTATTGCTACTAAATAGAGGAGTTTCGTAACTTTCTGTTCTGTAGAACGTGAGATGTATATCACGGCCATTACCTAGGCTAAGCCTCAAGATTATAAAGCGTAGACGCGTAAATATAGATGAGTTCAGGAAATACCATAAATTATCAACCAGCTATATGTATATATACATAAAATAAAACTAATACGGGGTATAAATCTAATACGGGCGATCAATTAAACCAGGCATGGGATTTATTAGTGTAATCATGGATTACAAGGTTTTTTTAAAGTTACTCGTAATTATGACCCCAAAGATTTTTTTTAAGATTATTGGAGCAGCAATGTAGGTACGAACATTTGTTATTGTTGATGGCAGTTATGTCATCTGCTTTTGAAATCAGCTGTCAACGAGTGTTTAACTCGCGTATGTTGCTCTACATTGCGCGAATTCTTTTGCATAGAAAATTTTGTTGCTCTAATTTTAAGTAAAAGTTATTTGAATGTATACTTATTATGTCGTAAACCAACACCCGTTAAGAGCTTCGACCGTATTAGACTTACACTTTGTATACAAAAGTTTATATGACATTATAGTTTCTAAATGTGGTCAGGAATACACTGTTAAAATCGGTCGGGCTTAAACTGTCCACGGTGTATAACAATATAAGTGTGTACATCTTGTACTTACCTAATAAAATAAAGTCCTAAAGAAACTGAACTTTAAAGGCCACCAGGCCACCACATAGGGCTTCCTTTTATTCTCGTTTACAATAGGCAAGTACTGCTCGTAAGTTTCACGTTGCAAAATATATAATAGTAACTTACATTTTTCTTTACCAAAGTATGGTATTATTTCTTTCGCGAAAGTAAGTAGGTGTACTTTTAGCAGTGATAGGTAGTCTATATTCTTTCAACATGGAATACTAGTTTTTAGTTAGGTACACTACTGTTACTTATTTTTATTATGATCATATTTCCGAAAAAGAAAAACATTTTGTAAGAATGATATACCATTCAACACATTAAAAAATAATTCGTCATTCCCATTTTATGTGTATTTCTAGATATAATTTTACCACTTTATTGGTAGATTTGAAATATGTAAGTTCATTTATACAGATGCCAAATTATAGCAAATTATTAGGCACGACCACGACTAGCCTTGACGGACAGAAAACAAACTTACCCTACGGGACTCTAAAAATACCTACTAGAACAGTACAATTAAATCCAAATTAAGCGTTTTGTGGAAATTATTCCTAGCAAGCTGAAAATATTTTTTATATCATAATTTAGTGCAACATTTGTGAAATCTAAGTAACTAGGAGTTGAGCTTCACTATTTACAAAGTATAACTGTCAAATTATAATAATTTTTCAGTTTTTTTTGTTTTTAGCTCGAAAACGGTATGTTGGATAGAAAACTAATTTAGGTAAGAATGAAACAAGCTTAAACCTACCTTAATCCTCAAATTCGTTTTAGTTGTTTAGCCAAAATGACTAGCGGTTTACTGAAATGATAATTTTCGATAAAATCGCTCCGGAAATTTAAAAACTGGGTTTTTTGGTTTGAACTTTTTACTGAACTAACAAACCAATTTGAAGATTAATAAGGTACTGCTTCGACGCAGAATTTAACCCTCTTTTATTCTTACCTGAATGAGTTTTCCATCCAACGTAAACGTTCATTGAAGCCCTAAAGAAACAATGGAATCCCGAGCCTTACGAGTTCTTGAGGAGGTAACGCCCAAGCCAAAAATAATTTTGATCCCGTGGGATTGTGACCTGTGAGACATATTTCTGTTCAGTGTTCACACCTACATTCAAAAACCTGTATTTTTCTCCCTGCTATAAGTTCCTTTTTAAGTGCAATATAGTGAAAAGTAAAATCTCAAGATGCAATATTACGATATTTTCTTCGGTTTCATGAAATAAGACTATGAAAACTGATAAACTCGCGTATATTAAGAAACTTTAACTTCAATCCGCCGTTTCCAACATTTACACTCTTTACAGGGTTCGTGGTCTGTCATCCGAAGTTAAAGTTAGTTAATATACGCGAGTTCATCCGTTTTCATAGTTTTATTTCATATGCAATATTATATTAAAAAGTGTAATCTTGAATTTTGGTGAAAGTGAAAAACGTAATCTCTTTTCTGCCACTATCGTTTTTCCGCATACTAAACCGCTTGTCGCGTCTGCGCCGTCTAGGCTAGGGCTAGCCTCTGTCGTGTCTAGCTCGCAGCAACTTTCCTCGTACGTCTGACAGGAAGCATACAGCCACTTTCACTCCATTCAAGATCTCGGCTGCATCCGACTAATGAAACCACGAGTATTATTGTCTAAGCGTCAGTTTTTCTTAATAAAAAGTGACAGTTTTTGTCAGTTATTCTATGGAACTGTCACATCGCGATTTCGTCCTAAACTGAATCCTACGAACAAACAAAACATTGAAGCCGCATGCCATATTAAATTGCCTTTCAAAAACGGCCCTGAATCTTAGTTGACAAATGTCACCCCCTCTTCAATGCATCACGATATAGAATTTCCATTTCGACCAATAAAAACTTAAATCGCCATTTAAAAATAGTTGTGATTGGTCCATCAAAGTTTTGATTGGCCATTTTCTATAAACATTTGTCAAAGATGTTTCGCCGAAATATGCGCGGTGTTATGAAAAGCCTGCCCATCTTGGCACAATTGAACAATTGGATTGTGGGGGCATTTTTGAGCTGGCGTTAGACGTCCATGTTATATATGGTCGCAGTAAAAAGTGACAGTTTTTGTCAGTTATTCTATGAAACTGTCACATCGCGATTTCGTCCTAAACTGAATCGCATTGGTAGATGATAGCCCCCATGTGTGTGTTGGACTATACACGGCGTTTTAACCACACCGTCATACAAATATTAGCGTAGCCATTATCGGTTTCCATAGCTTAGTTAGGTAGTAGTTACCCGGCCTACGAAGCTGGAGGTTCCTAGTTCGAATCACGGAGGGCATTATTTGTGGATATATTACATATTACAAATATTTATTCATTAGTAGAGGTTGTCTATGTATTTAAGTACTTATATATCTATCTATTATTTATATAGTACATATATCGTCGTTTAGTAGAGTGCGACCTCTAATATTTTACTTATATTCTACATATATTTACTTACTATACATTTCTACATCTTGGGATAGTCACACATTATGATAACGGACTTAAGAATTTTAATACTAGAACATAGTTTTGAATTTCTGTGCACACATAAGAGATTTGTACACTCCCAACCTGTACTTTTTGGCCCACCGGTAGCTCAGGCAGGAGCGCCAATTTGAACGTACCCAGGGACCGGAACCGGTATTTTACAAAACCATCGAAATAGCCCAATTTTTTTATATGTTTTATACTCTTTATTTACTACTAAATATTTTATGTAATTAACAATATCATATTTTTAAATTACTCGATTAACTTAGAATACCGAAGAACGAAAATAACGCAAAAAGAACCGTTCTTTTGTATGGAGAAAATAACGGTTCCGGTCCCTGAACGTACCTACCAAGTTGGCAGACGATGGAGAGAAATCTCGGACGGAATAAGTCCGGATGGAGTACGTTAACCACATAGCGTCTTCACGCCTCTGACGGATCGACCTAAACCGTGCGGTATGTGCATTTGAACAATTTCGACAAAGCTCTCCGACCCTCCCTCCTTTGTGTGATCAACGCCTCTGAGTCCTTGCACAGCTGAACGGCTGGTAGCACGAGTTAACGTTAACGCTAACGCGCACGTAAGAAACTTGAGGAAATGCCTTAAAATTATACGGTGGTCACATTCCCATGCACTCGGTTAAAAATAACGATTTGGTTCGTCCGAATCTATCCGCCACACAATCCTTAATTATAGAAATAGAGATAGAAATAGCTTTATTCGCAACATACACAAAAAACCACAATATATAACAACGAAAAATAATTTTACAAATAAAAGCGTGTATGTTACGAAATGGCCTCATCTCAGCATGTTGCTAGCGAGTGCCAGCAACAAATTGAATTGAGCTTAGTCTGGGACTAAATAGGTTGGTTTGTATAAGATTGTCCCATGATATAATATTTATTCATTTATAGAAAATAATAGTACATTGCGACACAAGTGCGAAAAACATAAAATTCGAAATGAGTGTATTTCACGGCTTCGACTAGCGCCATCACCGACAAACAAATATTAGCAATGATCCTGTTCATTGAAATGGGTATTTTTCCAAGCGTTTCAACCGCTGCCATTTTCCTCACGAAGAAAAAAAGCAAGAAAACCCGCCAGTACAATCGACTCGCACTGGACCGATTTTTTCCATTTTACTTACAGAATCCTAAAAAAGAGTGGGTTAAAAATAATGATCTCATTAAAGGAATGTGAATTACAGGATTTATAATTAGACACCTAAGTAGGAGGTTTGTTATTGTCTACAATGCTAAATGTAATTTACAGACAGTGTCTAAGGTCATCTAAGGTTACTCCTAACGCAAATATACAAATAAAAGTAGGCTCGTCTCGGCCTCGGCAAGTATTGTTACAAGAGATGACCTGGGCCTGTTTCACCATCCACGAATATACAGGGTGATCAATCCAACTGGCTCAGTATGGAGGTTTTGGAAACCATTAACAGATAGCGAAATCTTGTCTTAAGAACCATGAGGTCGATTTTAGTAAAAAGAAAAACAGTGACTCAGGAAAAGCCTTGTATATGTAATATATTAGGTATGGTATGACAAATCTCAGGGAAAATTAAAAAGCGTACAACACCAAGATGTTGCGTTGTATTTTGCGGTTCAAAGGTTGGCTTACCTTATCCTGTACACGGTAACAAAGCATAGAAATTAGAGCTACTTTGCTCCGCAGTGTCACTTGACTGATAACTGATACGCAGTTTGTAAGGCACTTGTAGATAGAAAGGTAAACGTCCGAGTGATCGATCTTAGGTAAAGTTGTCAGATTTTTTTTTGGAGATATACAGTGCATTATGCTTAGCACATGATTGGCGCGACAGTATCTCGTCGCGAGATAGTCTATCCGTCCCTCTTTTGTTAATATAGCTAGTGAAGGACGGGACATCTATCTCGCGGCGACATACTGTCGCACCAATCATGTGCTAAGCCTGCATGTCGGTTTAAACGGTGAATAAGTGAAGTACCTACTCACAGAAAAAAATACAGAGTCAATAGCAGATTACTGGCTATTTAAGCTTTCAATTGAGTTCAAAATAAAGTATTATAGCGTAATCTATGCGTCTCGTCAAACGTAAAGTAAAGTTCATAGTAGTAAAATACAGTACAATACTTTATTATTTATTACTCGTACAGAAGGTACGTCCGGCAACCCTAATCTTAAGTCATAAGGGAACATACCCCAACCAAGTGCCTCGTTAAGGGGGAGCGGGGTCTTCAATATACCACAATTGGGCATAAGCCCGAAGGGGGGGGGGGGGGCTTTGGCAGGGTTTAGTTAGTTTTTTTATAGGAAATCTTGCTTAGACTATGGGTCATTGAATTATAACTATTAGGTTTGGTAGTTCCAGAATAGTACATTACGACACAAGTGCGAAAAACATGAAATCCGAAACGATCGACACGAGTTACGAATTCCGTTTTTGCACGTGTCTCGTACGACGTTTTTTAGTGCAGATGGCCCTCCGAAGTTTTGGACCTGACGTAAAATGACCCACTTCTCGCACTAGAGCCTAAAAAAGGCACCATCTGTGCCATTTTACGTCAGGTCCAAAACTTCGGAGGGCCATCTGCACTAAAAAACGTCGTACGAGACACGTGCAAAAACGAAATTCGTAACTCGTGTCGATTTAAATCATCGCCACTCGTTTCGGATTTCATGTTTTTCGCACTTGTGTCGTAATGTACTGTTTTGATCCACCCCAACGTCGGTCTCAAACAAGAGTACGGCCGTGTACGGCATAGACGGTCACTGCCTATGAAACCCTACAACTCCCAGCATGCTATATGTGTAACCAGATACCGCTATTGTTCGAAGTAAAGGACGACGGGAAAAAATCCACAGCCTCCGGTGAAACTTGACCTTTATCCAAAGTCGCTATAGTCCCATCGATGGACCAAGTTTAGTTCAATTTAATCTATGTACATAGATTGTAGTTTTGAAAATAAATATCCTTTATATTTATTTTCAAAACTACAATCTAAGTGCAAAAAATAACGCAAGATTTGAAATCGATGAAAAATACTTATTTCTTGTTTGACTTTCTTATTTCTTGATTTAATCATAAAGTACAAAGAATAGGGTTTATTATGGTAAAGCATGCTGAGAAATTACTTCGAAGGCTTTGCTGTAACATAGCACTATTTTGTTAAAATTTTCTATGAAATTTGCATAAATATGGGTGAATTTCGTTTTTGCAGTGTGAAATCCCCTCCTTCAAACCATGGGCAATCCAGAATGAGCTGACATAGATCTTTGACTATAAATAACCCCATAAAAAATAAACAATTATGTTAAATCGCAATATTTGGGATTCACTGAAATGAACGAAAAACGGTAAGAAAATGGGGTCAAAACAGTTTTTCGTCAAGGAGACCAGGGCTGCTGGGCGATTTGCAATTATAATACTTAATCCTATTCTGTGTACTTTATGCGTCAGGAAAAAAAATTGGAATTGGTCGAAAAAAGTATGCTTTTTCAATACATTTAAATCTTGCGTTATTTTTGGGACACCCTATATTACAAAAAATTAACGTTAAATTTAAATTTCTTCCTGTATCTGAACTACAATACACAGTGTTTCTTATTTAAGTCACTAATAAGTTAATACGTTCGGCTGAACAACGAAGGTGTTCGGTCGAAGATTGTATGCAGACAACGAGTTAGTTGAAGTTGCGGTGCCGAAAGTGTTTAAACTCCGCTATATAGATAAGTCACTGAACAACTTTTAGTATGGGACCAACCCCGAAATCGCAAAAAAAAAATGTTTTCCTCAGACATATTGGTTACGTGATCTCGACATTTCCTATGGAAAAGCGATTATTTTTCGCGATTTCGGCGTTGGTCTCATGGTAAAAGTTGCTCAGTATGACTTATTATATGTATACGGCGTGTAAGGTTATTAAGTTAATTAAGTAACTCAGGAACCACCGCGTATACCTACTTGTTACTAAATCGTATGCTACTCTTAGATAAACTAAAGAAATCGCAAGCCATGATTATTGTTTCGCTTATCCGTTGCATAACACGCGCACAAGCGCGGACGCATTGCAACCACACATGCACGTGGCACGTGCACGCACACACGAGATAAGAGAGGCCGTTGACCCGTGGAGTGCCCACTGAAACTACTAGAAACCAAGCTGAAGGCTCATTAATGTATTTTGATCAGCGATGTGAGCATCCTGGCACCTACTACGGGGCTTCTGCCTGAGTGGAGATTACTATTTATTTAATTGCTTGGGCCTTACTAAGGGTAAACACCGATACACTAGCGTGCGTACGAATTGTCCATTAAAATCCGTGTTCAGTATTTAACGCGTACGCGTGCGGAAAGCTGGAAGCGGTATCATACTATAGTATGTACCTATTCGTTAAGGTGCGTGGAGACCAAAAGAACATTCGCTGTTCTATCCCCCTACTCTACGAAATTCGATCGTTACGCGAAACGTGATTCGTTGATTTCGTAGAGTGGGGGATAGAACAGCAAATGCTCTTTTGGTCTGCACGCACCTTGAGTAGTAAACAAAAAAAGCGTAAACAAATAAGGCTGATTTTCCAGAGTATTTAACGTGTTTGACACATATCGTGAACCAGGTTGCCAGATGTAGATGTGTATTTTTACATTTTTTACGTCAATTCTAATAAATAGCAATAATTTTAACTAAAATGTATAATTGTATATGATTCATGGTTTAATGTTTTAAGTTGATGTTATAACCAAGATTGTGTTCTACAAGTGCGTCATCATGAAATAATGCAAGTTTTGGGTTTGTTTACACTTTTTCTGTTTCCTACTGACGAACAGTAAAAATAAGCGTCCATTTTCAACAGATAGGGCGTTTGTGCACTACACTGACTTTTACCGTCCGATAGTCCGGTTTTTTACGGTCCGATATGCCACGCCATTAAATGTATAATATAGTAGCTTGTGCACTATACGTAATTTTACCGTCCAACATTTTACTTTTCCCCACTCCGGACAGTATTTTTCCGATCCGAGGTGACAGCTATGAAAAACGTGTTAATGCTTGTGCACTGCGTCCGGAATCGCACTGATTTTTATGATTGTCGACTGACTTTTTCATGCTACTATGCCACACCTCCGAGTAAAAAGACGGACAAGTGCACAAGCCAATCGTCCGTTTTTTTCATGCTACTATGCCGCACCTCCGAGTAAAAAGACGGACAAGTGCACAAGCCAATCATGCGTTTTTTTCATGCCATATCGGACCATGAAAACTCGGTCTGCCGGACAGTAAAATTCATTGTGGTGCACAATCGCCCATATAATACATACGCATGCTGATATGTGTGCCCTTACACTGAAAAAAATATTTACCAAAGTGACTTAGGTTGGCTATATTACGAGGAAACTTTGATATATCTAACAAATCCTTGCTATCAAATTTACAAAACTAAAAAGGTTGAAGTCGATACCAGAGTACTGGTTAAATCAACAAAGAACATTGTACATTATACCAAACAACTGGTAAAATCAACAAAAAACTGGTGTAATCAACCAAATTAATTTAGTAAAATGCCAACATAAAAAGTTTGGTAAAATCAAAAAAATATTTGTGATAGGACCCAATCAACCTTAATTTCCGGTTAGAATTACGAAAGATCTGATAAATCCAACTTAGCATTTTTTTCTAAAAGTCTGTTTGACCATCCCCAAATAAAATTGATGTGTTAATGTTACCTGACTTTTCTTTTACATGCATATGTAAGAAAAATGATGGTGAGAAGTTTATTTGACGGGTATAGTTATACGGGGATCGTGAAACATTTCGGGTGGTAACGCTAAAGAATCCCAAGGAATTTTTGAAATCTTCTGTCTTTGTCGCACTAATAAAAGAGTGACAGAGAGGGAAAACTACGATACGCTACTAAGCGTTAGCGTATGGCAACTTGGCTAAGCATCCTGTATTAAAAAATCCTTCTTCCCCTAGTAATAAGTTAAGAAGGCGACCGTCTAGAACAAAGGACATTATTTTACCCATGTACTACGGAATGCGTTTCCCTACTTCTCTCTTTTAATATTAAATTTTCTTTTAAATTTAAAGATACCGATTTAACGGTTCACAAAGGACTCCCGGTATAAGAAGCTTTTAAGAATATAATGGAAAATATTCTATCAAATTCATAAAATAGTTAAGGTAAAATGTAGGTGAATTTTTATTTAACTATTTTAACGAAACGGGGTCGCTGAAAGAGTCATTCTTAACTATGTAGGTCATTTCGGAAGCATTGGTATTATACGTAGGTTCACGATGAAATCTCTTTTCGTTAAAACAATGTTTGTATTATATCTTCAAAGTTTAAAATAACTTTGTAGTAGTAAAAAATACTGTTGAGAAAATTGCAAAAATCTTTATTGTATTGTATGCTGGCCATTTTCCGCCATCGATCCACCTGCCTATTTAACGTGGTCCCAACGCTGGCGCAATACGTAAAAATCCCAGAAAGAGAATAAGTATTCTAAATTTTAAAAATCCAGTAACTTCACTGAATTTTTATAGCTTTGGGCTACTTAATGCTTCCAATGATTTTATTTAATAAATAATTAATGTATTTACGTGATATACCTTTATAGTTCGTAAGTAAAAAACAAATTAAGTCGTAAATTAGCCTCTAATTAGCGTACCTAATTATCATACTTAATATGTAAAGGTACGAATACCTATTGTGTCTATTTTCTTATTATATGTAAGTAGGTCGTGCGTACATACTCCTCATAAAGTAAGGACATCTGATCTATGGAATCTATCGCAAATATAAATGCATACCATCTCTCTACAGCTCAAGCAACTTAAGCATGCATTTTCAAAGAATACAGACGTTTGCTAAAAGCATTGAGAGAGGCATCTATGAATCCTAATCTTCTTAGGATATTTCTGTGGTAAGCCCCGGCTGCATTTACAGCTTGTATGTTACAGAACTTGTAGGAACATCCAAGATAAGTCTCATGCGCAACATTTTCTTTGAGTTCAGGTTTTATTTGTGTACGTTTAAATATTACCTACATATCGTCGGCTGACAAGCAAAACTAACTATACTAAACTAAACTATACTATAAAAACTGTCACTATTCTTAGCAACCTCTTATGTCAGTATTACATCAGAACTGAGATAGAACCTGTATTTCAAGTAGGTATTTGTTACTCAGTGAGTTTTGTTTGTCAACTGACGATGTGCACGTTGACAAGTTGACAACTTAAAATGTCAATGAAACTGTACACCTAACCAATTGGAACCTAGGCCATTGGAACCATGTCACAGTGAAAACTAGTAAGAGATTTCTTACAATCATCTTTCTAGCGTAATTTTGACATGGGTCCGAAGTTAATCAGGGTTCCAAATGGGTTGACTGTACACCGTGACAATATAAGCATAGGAAAACAATTTCCCATAAGAACATTCGCAATTTCAGATACTCTTCTTCGGTACTTTCGCGGTCGGTTCGCTCCTACGGATATTTCTAGTAGATTCCGGCAGTTTAGTTAATAGCCCACAATACTCCAGCAGGTGGGATATCTTACTCTCTTGGAAATTAAAACACAAGTTTGTATCCTTTGACAAATAAGCCCTGCCAAGGAGGGGCGACACTCAAATGGGTGAACAACCTCTTAATGCTTGGAGGAGACATTTTATTTTTACCATACGTATCTACGTCGTCTAATTTAGAGAAACGAACTTCAAAAACGTACGTAAATACTGTCATGTAGTGCGGATATGGTGATGTATTATTTGTAGTGGCCACCCAAGGCGATTAAAAGGTACCTTTTAATTAATATGTGAATGGAATCTCCATCTCTTTATATCCTTTATCGGAGCATTTCGCAAGAAGTTTGTACATTTGGATCGCGATTTCGATAACAATGAAAATTGATAGCCGGGTAGAGTTTTTTTTTTATAAATATCTCAGGACATCGTAGACAAATCGACCTAGCCCCACGGTAAGCTCAATTAAGGCTTGTGATGTGGGTACTAAGCGACGATATATATAATAGATAGATACATATAGCTACTTAAATACATAGACTGCGGTTAAAGCTGCAACTTCCGGTACCCTGTCCCTACTCCTTTTGATCTTGGCCTTATTACACCGCGTGAGACGCTTTCTATTCTGAATAATGTTAGGACGAAGGCCATTGGTGAAGATTGTTTGGGACTGGACATGCTTATGCTCGTGGCGGAAAACATAGCTCCTGTCCTATCCGATATTATAAATGTTTCCTTTACTTCCGGTACTTTCCCTTCCATATGGAAATTTGCCCACGTTATCCCTTTACCTAAATCCTCGAATACCACGACCTTCTCTCAATACCGTCCCATTTCTATCCTTCCCGTTTTATCCAAAATTATTGAGCATTTCGTTAACCGTCGCCTTCTTTCACATCTCAACAAGAATAATTTATTTAATCCTTTACAGTTTGGTTTCCGTCCTGGGCATAGCACTGTTACAGCCTTGGTAAAGGTCACCGATGACATCCGCCTGAATATTCAGAATAGAAAGCTCACTGTGCTAGTTCTCTTGGATTTCAGTAGTGCCTTTAACACTGTTGATTCCGATATCCTTCTTGAAAACCTTAATTCCCTTAACATGTCTCAAACTGCTCTGTCTTGGTTTCGCCATTACCTCTCTGGGAGGCGCCAGTGTGTAAAGTTTGATGACCGGATTTCGGATTGGTGTAATCTCTCTGCTGGCGTTCCCCAGGGAGGAATACTCTCTTCCTTACTTTTCTCAATATTTATTAATGGTATTACTGAGTCCCTAAGTTCTAGCTATCATCTTTACGCGGACGACTTGCAGATTTATGCAGCGGCTAGTTTTGATAAATTTCCTTCACTGGTTAGCAAAATCAACCGCGACCTTGAATCCATTCGTAACTGGGCGTATAACAATGGCTTAGGGGTAAATGCGCAAAAGTCGCAGGCGATTGTTATAGGTAGTCATTTTGTGGCTAAATTGCCGGAGTTGGTGGTACCCGAATTACGCTTTGACGGAGTGACTATTCCTTTCTCCTGTACAGTCAAGAACTTAGGAATCATCATGGACCAAACCTTAAGTTGGACAGCACATATCACAGAGACTAGTAAAAAACTTTTTGCTTCTATGCACTCCTTAAGACGTCTCCAAAACTTCCTCCCTGTTCAAACTAAAATCACACTAACTCGTTCGCTTCTGCTTCCTTTATTAGACTATGGAGATATAGTCCTTGTGGATCTCAGAGAGGAGCTACTTGACAAACTCGAACGCTTACAAAACTTATGTATCAGATATATTTTCGGTTTGCGTAAGTTTGATCATATATCCCAGTTCCGTAAGCAGCTCGGCTGGCTTCCGATCCGTCGTCGTCGAGATGTTCATATCCTGTCATTGCTTTTCAATGTGTTATTTAATCCAAGCAGGATTAACTCCTTCTTATCTATCAGACAATTTTAGTTTTCTGGCCTCGGGTAGCGGTCACCGCTTGCGTTCGAGCGCCAACCATTCTCTTGCTTTTCCATCCTGCAAGACACGAAGTTACAAAAGATCTTTTACTGTCCATGCCGTCAATCTGTGGAATGAGTTGCCGGTATCTGTAAGGCAGTCGCAATCTGTAGCATCACTCAAGGAGAGGCTGAAGAAGTTGTGGCTTTCCAATTCCAATCCTTAACTATGGTGGATCCTTTGTGTTTTTACATATTTATTTATATATATTATATGTTTCTATATTTATTTATTATTTAACTATATTATTATATTATGTATTTATATTTAGTGTTTGTGTAGATATTATTATCGGTTTTATATATCAACAATGCGAATACAAAATTATACTTCAAAATTTAAGTTAGTAAATGTACATTTTATATTTGTCTTTCACCGTTGCTTGTTCATTTCTCATTTCCTCAAAGGTTAACTGGAAGAGATCCCTGAAAGGGATAAGTTCGCCTTTGTTGTATCAAATTGTTTTTGTCTGTGTTTCCTGTATTTCTGTTCTAATGTACAATAAAGCTTATACATACATACATACATACATAGACAGCCATGACCAAGGAACAAATATTTGTGATAAATAAATACACAAATCCTGGCGAGGGCGCCAGGATTCGAGCCCGGAGCTTCGTAGGCAGGGTCACTACCAACTAGGCTACGGAGGCTGACAAAAATGTATAGGAATTTTGTTAAAAAAAAAGGAAAAATCCATACAAACTTCCCGGGACATTTTGGGAAATGTTGTGGATCTTGCTCAGCATCATTGATTCGAACAGCCATTGTTTATCAATATCGAAAACGTCATTCAAATATACAAACTCTTTGAGAATTGCACATTAACCGACTCCATAAAAGCAGGTTATCAACTCGATTGATTGGCAATCGGATACATATACGTATTTGATTTATCTCAAGCATTTTAGCAAACATACCAAAATCTTACCTCGGACAGAACGGAGGGCCAAAACAAGAAGAAATTATAGGCGAATCAGAGTATTAATGACACCGAAATGAAGATCGAAGGAGTTGTCAAAAAAATATAAGGGGCGTTACCATGACGTCCTAATTGTGGGTGTGCACACCTATATGCAATTTTTTTACGCGTTTTTATTGTTCATTACCATCACCACTTTATTTTCCGTTTTATAAAAGCAAACGAGACTATTATGCCAGAATAGCAGACAAACATGCGTCTGCTACAAGATAACCGAAAATGACTCCACTATTCATACGCAGTTGGTCAATAATTTGGGAATGGTAATGACTTGATTGGTGCAACAGAATAATCGCATAGAACTACCCTTGTCAGAGTTACATAGACGAAAAGTATTACCTACTCCTTCCGAAGAATAATCTTGTAATTTACAGTATAAATCAGATTACTTTTGTCCCAACTCTGCCTATTGTCTATGTATCAATTATTTGTATACATCGCAGCTTGGTACCCACAACAGCTAACCGTGGGACTAGGTCGACTTGTGTATGATTAAATATTTCATAATATTTATGTTCCTTATTCATAAAAATATATAATCAAAAAGACGTGTTTATCAATTTCATACAAATACAACGGGAAGGGAACAACCTTACCTAGTCCAACAGTAGGTAAGCTCAATTTTATTCCGAGTTGTATTGTGGGCAACTACTTAAATAGAAAACAACCATGACGTAACACAAAATATATACACAAATAAATGCCCTCGTCGGGATTCGATCCCGGAACCTCCAACCCCTTAGGGTCACCACTGAAAGAGCTACGGACTACCGTTATAATATATTATCTTCTCCATTGTCATTTCGGTGTCCAATCTGCAGGCTCGTAAGCGACACTGTCTTTTCAATACTTTTGAAAAATTAAATTAGTAAGCTGAGTTACGGCATAATAATAACATATCAAGGCTTTAAGATTGACAGTGTTTCCTAACAGCTAGCATATTTTATTAGGGTAGCTACCATAGTGAGTCATAAGCGACAAAAAGTAGATGTTTTCATGGAATGCTCCTCAATCGTTTTTCGTTGTTACCGTCACGTTCTAACAAGCATGCAAGTCCGAAAGTGACTCGTCGCACGATCGGTAAGCCACCAGGGCGCTTAGACAAGTTGCCAATCGCTAGCGCTTAATCGTCAATCGTAACCGAAAGGCAGCTAGCTGTCTTGGTCGCACTAATATGAAAGAGTGACAGAGAGGGGAAACTACGATACGCTACTAAGCGCTAGCGATTGGCAACTTGGCTAAGCATCCAGGGTGTTTCAGACAAGTTGCCAATCGCTAACGCTTAATAAACGAAAGGCAGCTAGCTGTCTTTGTCGCACTAATATGAAAGAGTGACAGAGGGGGAAAATTACGCTACGCTACTAAGCGCTAGCGATTGGAAACTTGGCTAAGCATCCAGGGGTGTTACCATGACGTACTAATACGACTCAGCCGTGTGGTGACGGCAGTAAGAATACATTTGCACCACCCCAACTCCTCCTGCGGGTGTCGTAAGAGTCGACTAACGGATTGAAGTGAGACTGACCATTATTTGATATAAGATTGATGATGGGCAACAGCGTCATCATAGTGGACAAATTACTGCGATCGCCAATACGCTTGCCCAGCGTGGTGATTATGGGCATTTACCTCCTAATGCCTTTATACGCATAGTTAATAGGAGAGGCCTACGTCTAGCAGTGGACTATCATAGGCTGATGATGATGACTAATGCGGTTCAGTTTAAGTCGAGAGAAAGGGACAAGGCTATGCGAGTCGTATATCACAGTCACTTTCCCTGAACCTAAACTGAATCGCATTAAAACGTCACGGTAACGCCCTTGGTGGCTTATGATGGTACGCGGCATCATAAAGGTGCGTTTAAACCAAAAGAGCATTCGCTGTTCTGGCGCCCGTTCTAAGAAATCAACCGATCACGTTTTGTGTACCGATCGAATTTCGTAGAGTGGGAGGTTAGAACAGCGAATGCTCTTTTAGTTTAACCGCACCTTAAGCCTGCTGTTGTTAGGCTTAATGATGGTCCCGTGTTTTATCGTTTGTCGTTGTTGCCGTCACGTTCTAAGAAGCATGTAAGTACGAAAGTGACGCGTAGACGATAAACGGTAAACGCGAAGCCACCACTCAAGGTTATTTCTGTGATTATAACGTTAGCACACGTCGAATGCCATATGATTTCTTACGATGCGTCACACGTACAATCGCGTACAAAAATAACGTTATCAGTACCGATGTCTAATTATAGCGGGGTAAAGACCTCGTTGGCCGAGTCAAGGGTACGTTGAGCCAAGTTCAAAGGTCGCGGAGGTCACGGCCCAAGCTTATTATCCACATACATATTCACTATGCTATACAGGATCTTGCGGAGTTTGACACAGTTATTAGGAATTGGACAGTCATCCGGTGGATTTTTAGCTGACGTGGACAATTCAATTGCAGTCTTAGGTGTGTCCTTATCATCAACAAATAAAAAAAAACAGACTTCAACCGATGTTTCAAAGCGTCCATCATCAGCGGCCCTACCGCGAAAATCAACATTCGTAAATTTCGAGGATTTGTCTCTTTCACTCTAATGACGCCTTTGTTTGAGTGACAGAGAAAAATCCTCCAAATTTACGACCGGCCAGACCCCGACCGAAGTGTCATCCGGGTCATAATCAGAATTATACACGATCAACTGAAAAAAAATTGAAAATCTGTTCACGATTTTCGGAGATATCAAGTAAATATATAAACAAAAAAAATGCGAAACGAGGGTCTCCTCCTTTTTGAAATCGGTTAATAACACTAACTCATTGTGTACTTCTTTATATAGTCTTGGTATTTATTTAATTTTCCAGAAAGTATTTTCAATCTCCTCACACCCATGTTTATTCGAGACTCTTTATTTTTTTTAACGACGAATGGCTTGGGTATTTCTCATACAGCCGCCGACGCTGTCTAATCCTTCTGGTTTTTAAAGTTTCTTCGTAAAAGTGAAGGCATGTGATATAGATAGGCGCACATTGCCGCCAGATGACTTCACTTTTCGCACAAGCTCTATGGACAGCTAACAATAAGAATGCTCGTAAATTGAATGTAATCCTTGCCCTTGTCCATTCCACTGGTTCCATGTACCTCGGTAATTATGGAGGTTATTTAGAAATGTATTTAGTAAGTATATTTTAATTTTTTTTTTATGATTTTTGGCGCGTTTCTGTTGCCAAATTCACGGTTAGATACCATAATGCGCAATCTGATCTAAGTAATAATAATGCAATTTACATTTATTAATGATTCTATTATAATAATGCAAATTTACATTTATTACTGATTCTATTATTATATTATTATTCTTAATTTAAATCTGCGAAACGGAATATTGTTATATTGTTTTGCTATTTCATTATGATTCTAAACTAAGTACTTTTATATATTTATTCATTCCTATTGCAGATTATGAGTCTACTAATTAATACCCTAATAGAATTGATGATTTTATAAATATCGAAACAATTACAATTTATTATGCCATATAAACTTCACATTAATCGTATGAATCACGGACTGATTAAGTGATTACTAACCGTACCTCAAAATCTATTACACACACACACATACACACGACACACGACAATATTTCGACAATAGTTTTCCGGTTGTAATACGGCGGCAGATGCATGCGCCTGCGACGCTCGTGTGTTTGTATTGTGTATGTGTGTAAGCGTGTGAGCGTGTGTGTGCAGGATCGCGTTACAGCTGAAACTCGGGGCGCCTGCCGAAAAGCGCGGTCGTTCACCCGGTCAGGACCGCGGCCGTAGAGCGCGCTCGACGCTTCTTGAGCCGTGCTGCGGTGTACATACGAGGGGAGGACGCTACCCGGAAATAAAAAATATATAATGTTAAAAATTTGTCAATAAGATAAATTGACCTCGAAGATTTGATATTTTTTATGTAGTGACTCAATGTAGTAAGTAGTCAATATTATGTCTGTTTCTGAGTATCATTGCGAACCAGGGATCGGAACCGGTTTTTGTTGTTTTATATTCTTTATGTAGTTCTCAATATTTTATGTAATTAACAACATCGTATTTTTAAATTACTCCAATAACAAAACAAAATATACCGAAGAACGAAAAAGAATGAAATTCGAACAGTTCTTTTGTATGGGGAAAAAACCGGTATCCGATCCTTGTTGTGAACATCTTACATCATTTGAAACTATGAGTCATATTTTGTTTTCGAGTTTCACCTCCAGTCTATTATTAGCAAATAATAAAATGAGAGATAGTTTTTAATTTGTTATTTAGTATGTTATTTACTATGTAGTCATATAATTGTCCTGGTAATCGAACTTTTTAGCTATTCTTTGATAAGAAAAACTAGATATTACGTTCTAAATTGAAATATTATTATATATTATACATATAAATGGGATTAACATACCTACTTACTTCCTGGACTGTTTTGCGTCTTCCGGAGACTTCTAATAATTGTCCAGGACAGGGTAAATCTCTTTCATTTGCTATGTACATAGACGTTAATGTCAAAAATACTGTAATCCTCCCGGTAATATTTTTGAGAAAAAATATACTGTAGATAACTAGTCCAATTATCTTTCGGAAAAGAAATCATGAAAATATAAATAGTATTCTTGGTTGTTAGTTAGACTTAATTTATCTACCTATATAAGTTGTACAGGTTTGTAAATAAATATCTAGTTATTCTATTAAAAACTGTGACAATTAACAGGGTCCTTTTAATTAAAGACTTGTCTTACTGATGACTGTAAACACGCTGTACTAAAGTATCAAGCATCGCCAAGCGGCGTTTACCGGTCGGTGATACATTTGGTGACATTGAACCGGGTCCATTGCCAACGACCTCGCGGGGAAGCTCTTGCGTAATCGGCCCTGCGCCGCCCGACCCCGCGGACGAATCGCGAATCAAACAAGGGAAACAAACTGAAGGGAGATAAGTCAAGTATGAGATGTTGACGTTTATTAGCGGTTAATATAGACGAGGGGTATGTCTATGCTAGGTCAGATTTTTGTATGAAGTTTTGAAGGCACGCCTAGATTTATAGTGTCGTCGTCAGTTCTTGATATTTTTATTTAGCAAATTAGAACGGTTCTTTAAGAAATGTCAAAAACATTATTTTTGTGTTTATTGATAAATGTTATACACGGTGTTTCCTGAGACACTAATAACACAACGTATATGAAGGGGCCACGGAAAAAAACATGTCCAGTGTTTAAAAAAATCAGGGCAAATGGTTTTTCCTTCTGTAATTTGAATTGACTAGACAATGTTCTTTCCGTGGACCCTTCATATACAGTGTGTGTTGGTATGAGGCTTTTACAAAAATGAATAACAATACGCATTAATGTAATGGCAATCGTTTACAAGTATTAAGAGTTGACAAATATTTAAGTTAACTGAACAGTAAATTTTATTTCCTCCGAACGATCATTGTAACGCGTGTCGTGCTTAGTTGTCAAATGCTGTGAGTGACTGCGGACTGTCATTGTCAAGCGCTAATTACTCGTAAAGATTAATTTTGAATTACATTGCTTCTCACTGAACTTTTATTAGAAAATATTTTCGAGGATTACGTATGAAATAAAACTATGAAAATGGATTAAACTCGCGTATATTAACTAACTTTAACTTCATTCTGACGTTTCGAACACTTTACAGGACAGGGTTTGTGGTTGAAATTTGATAGATCTACCTCCATCAACCCTCCTTACCCTGTAAAGTGTTCGAAACGTCGGAATTAAGTTAAGAGTTAGTTAATATACGCGAGTATATCCGTTTTCATAGTTTTCTTAGAAAATTCAGGCATTACGTTTAATATTAGAATTTCTAATCAAATAATGCTCACGGTTTGGCTAAAAATCTGCATCTCAATCCTCGGTTTTAATAAAAGCCTGCAAGATGTTAACACACCATGTAACTCACATAAGTCATACTGATTTTGACAGGTGTGTCACGACCATGTTCAAAAGTTAATGTTGTTCAGGAAGTCCAACATTTTGATAAGTTCTTTGTGAAGTAGTCACTTCGTCGAGCTTTCAGTTCATATATAAACATATAGAAAATTAAGTTTAGGTTACGTAAACTTTCCGTACATCGATGTGACAAATCACAATATCTGTACGAGAAATTACCTAAAATGGACCGAATATTCATTTTTTTAAATATTCTAAGTAGGTTTACCCATGGTACGGCTACCGGCAGCTTACGAATCTCACTGAACAAACAATAAGATCAACGCTCAGAAGGCCGAGTGTAGGTAATAACTTATAAAAAACGTCTCTATCGCGTTTACGTTTTCATCGTCATTTGTATGAAATTGTCGATGAAAACGTAAACGCGATCGAAACGTTTTTTATAAGTTATTACCTACACTCGGCCTTCAGTTCCAACAAGGGCTTACATAGTTGCGCTACGGATATTTTGAACAAAGGGCCTAACTCTGTTCGGAAACTGAAGGTATGAAAGATAATATTGGGCGTGCCTTGCTGTCAGACGCCTTCACTTATCGCACATAGGTACTCTGGTCACATTATTATGTTCAGGGAACCGTGGGACATTTTTTTTTCAAAGTTGTCCCCAACCTTTTTTGGATTTGGAAATTTTTATATGAGATCCACTCAGAATCGTGAGCACTTTCGATCCTGAAAGAGAAAATTTTTGTACCAAGGTTTTACCATTCGGTTACCATTTTATTCATATAATGTAAATTTATTACTTAATATGTGGACAAAATTTTTCTCCTATTAGGATCCAATACGATTCCGAGTAGAAATCACATAAAAGAAACCCTATCAAGTTAATCATCTTCAAGATGTCTTCAATCAAATCTTATAAGAAAGTGGGAGGGACAACTTTGGAAAAATGGCCCACGTAACATCTAGCTTCAACTGTAACAGGGTAATTCTATGTGATTATTCCGTCGCACAAATCAAGTCATTACCATTCCCAAATTATTGACGAACTGCGTATAAATAGTGGAGTCATTTTCGGTTATCTTGTGGCAGACACTATGTTTGTCTGCTATTCTAGCATAATAGTCTCGTTTGCTTTTATAAAACGGAAAATAAAGTGGTGATGGTAATGAACAATAAAAACGCGTAAAAAAATCGCAGAGAAACACCGAACAATGCACCGACGAGAAGTTTCCGAAATTGAGAATATTCTCAAGGAAAGTTCTTAGTATTGTTCTTCGCACATTTATTGCTAAGACTTAGGGCCAATTTTTATAGCACTTGATGAGTTTATACAGTCGCCAGTGTTTAATATTTTGGAAGCATAGCGTAAGGGACGGAGCTATACTAAAGAAGGAGAAAGTGATATTCACCTCTCATTCCTTAGTATAGCTCCGTCCCTATAACTTACGTAAGAACTTACAGGTGTACGGCTGCTCTTAATATTTTT